>JAAALK010000289.1:85286318-85434603 GCA_019279435.1 Zizania palustris
CCAGAGCCGTAACCAAAACGACCTGGAGCTCTGCTGGAGCGAACACCACCCTCCAGATCACGGGCAAGAAAGCCATCTCCTCTACCACCACCTACACGACGCGGCCTGGCCTCTAGCTTCTCCCTGCATCGAGGAACTCTCAGTCTACCACCCTGTTGGTAGAACTATTCCTGCCCACCACGAGCTCTCTCTGCTCTCTCAACCCGCTTCCTCTTGAAGAAAAACTCCTCAAGATGCCCGTCTCTCTGACAGTACTCACAGTGGTAGGTGGGCTTCTTGGGATGTGATTAAGTCTTGGGGTTCTTGGGCTTGGTGGTGTTGGGTGTTGTCTCTTTGGTGTGAGAGGGTGCAGGTAGAGAGTCTAGAGAAGTGTGGAGATGTTTGGGCTTTGGGACCGATATGAGCTTTTTGGGTGGAGCTTTGGGCTGCTCTTGAAATACTCCATCCTTGGGCTGACTATCTTGGAAAGACTTAGTGGAGTGAGTCTTGGGATATCTCTGTTCAGGAGTCATCTTACTCCACTCCACTGCTCGACTAATGACACTCTCAAAGTTAGCCTTGGTATAGGTGTACCTACCCCAAACCCATCCTGCCTCTTAAACTGCTGGATCATCATGCCGAGCTGTGGCTCTCTGGCACTCACCCAACTCAGGATCTGATGGAGGTAAAAGTTCTCATTCTGAACATCAGCTAGCTCCTCTCTCAAGGAAGCTAGTACCTCCACCTGAGATAAGCAGGTCTCACACTCTCTATCAACTTGGACAGAGTTCTCAGCTTTCAGATTGATCAACTCCAATCTATGAGACAAGCAGTTCTCACAAACAGTGGGTGGAACTGACAATGTCTCAAGCTCTAGCCTAGTCTGCTCCAGTTCAGTTCTGACTCTCTCCAACTCGCCCAACTGCTCATCACCCTTGGCTTTCAGCTCAGCTAAACTAGCTAGATGGTATGAGCAATCAACACAGGGCACGACGATAGTGGCATTAGCATCTTTCAGCTCCAGCTGAGCGCTTTCAAGCTCAGTGGCCAAAGCGTCCCTCTCATCTACCCTCTCTGTGTACCTGGACTTTAGAGTCGTGAGGTCACACAATAATACCTCACAATTTGGGCAATCATTGATACCACCCAAGCAAGGGGAAGAAGATAGACTCTCAATCCTTCCATTGGCCACGGCAAGCTCACTCTCAAGCTCATCTATCCTCTTATTAGCCCCTCTAAGCAGTTTCTCCCGATATCTCAACTCCTGATGATTTTCTTCAAGTAAATCAACGATTTCGCGTTCATAGGAAGATACCTTTCATCGCCGTCGTCGTCGGAGTCGTCGGGGGAGCCCTTCTCTTCCTTATCCCCAAGAGCCATTGAGCAGAAGCTTTTGCAGGATCTTCGGTAGTGATATGAGTGGCTCTTCGGCCTGTCCCCGAAGGCCATGAAGTAGAGGCCCGCCGGATCGTCCTTGTCCTTCCCCTTCCTCATCACGATCTCCTCATCGCTTGAGCTTGATGAAGAGGAAGAAGACAAAGACCGCTTGGAGTATCTTCTCACCATCTCGGCGAAGAAGGCCTTGTCTCGCTTCTTGTTCTCACGCCGGTAGTCCTTTAGGGCCTTTCTGAAAAATCTTGTCTTGGGCTTGCCCTTTTTGAAGGAGGAGCTGTCGTTCTTGCCGGAGTCATAGGAGCCACCACCGGTACCCTTCTTGTGACCATTGCGCTTGGGGCAGTCGGCAATGAAATAACCTGGATCACCACACTCAAAGCATCCGGATTTTGTGTCGTGTCTTTTGAACATTCGCTTATCATAGACACGACGCACCCGGTTGTTAAACAGACACATGTCATCATCTCCTAGCGACTCAAGCTGGTCCTCAGTGATAGACATCAAGGAGAACCCAGCACAGCTCACAGAGGATGGGTCAACAGAATGTGTATCAAGGTTCAGGGTTTTTGATCTAGAGCCAGTGAGATTTGATCTCAACTGGATATCAACCTCTGTGGCCTTGAGCTTGCTGAACAACTTAGAAATTGTCAAGGTATCATAAGAGGTGCTCTCAATGATAGAGGATACCTTGATCTCCCAGATCTTAGGGTCCAAGGTATGAAGAACCTTGAGCGCCTGTTCATGATCTGAGACCAGCTGAACTCCCTCGGCCTTGTTGGCCCGAAGCTTGTTGATGATCGATTAAAAACAACAAAACAAGGCTTCAACAGATTCACCCGGCTTCTGTGTGAAATTTTCATATTCATGCTGGTAGGTCTGATAGAGCCGAGCCTTGACCCGGGCTATCCCCTCATGGTGTGCCTGGAGGGTAGCCCAGATCTCTCTAGCAGTGTAGAGATGGCTCACATGCTCAAATTCAGTGGGACCTAAACCAGAAAAAAAAATGTTCACCGCTTTGTTGTTGTTCTGATGATGGGCGATAATATCAGCAGATGTACGCTCAGCAACAGGCAATATGGTGAATGTAGCGTGAACACAAATGTCCCAAATGTCTGCGCTCTAGCTCATGAAATAGGCTCGCATGCGAGTCTTCCAATAAGTATAGCCATAAGCTTCCAAGTACGGGACCTTCCCAGAAGAAGTCATGATCACTACCTGGGTTTAGAACCGGTTAAGGTATGGAAAAACCCTAACCAGGTTCTGATACCACTTGTAGGACCAAAAGTAGTGACCAGATGGGGGGTGAATGGGCGCCTAAAAAATTCTTTCGAATCAATGGCCTACTCCCAACACCCAACGCACCTCAAAAGACAACCAGTTGAAGCTAATAGATCTAAACCAAGAAAATAATCTAGCATAAAAACAATCGGTGTTCTAAACAAAAGACACCACAAAGTGTTCAAAGGCAGATTAACAAATCATTCAAGACATGAGTATTCAAGCTTCATGAAAGTAAATCATCACATGCATTTAATTTAAGAGCACGTGAAACGAGAGAAGATCTTACTATTCAAAGTTGTCTCCAGTTCGATACTCGACGAACCCTGCTTCGAAAACACAATACCACAGCCTGTTGAGACCGTGTCGAAGTCTGCTTAGCAGACTACCGAAGCATGAGCAAAGGTGCTCATGTATGTCGGAGTCTTTCCGAATGCTGTGATGCAAGCTCCGAACCTCACCCTCCGAAAGCGAAGTCTGCTGAGCACCTTTGCTCACAAAACTCCGAACCATCTGACTGAACAAAACAGTGGCCTATACACATTTAGCCACACACCTCGTATAGGCTACACTCAGAACTTATCAAACCCACATGCTGCAACAGACAAGACAAAAGTAACTAGCTTCGCCAGCGAAAAACATGATGCAAGGGCTACCAACAGCAGAGGCTGCTAACTAGCTGACATCCCAAACAGCGAACTGCTCAACACAGACCAACCGAACACAGAAAAGCAATTAAACTAAAACACGGCGAGTAAAACTATAGTGAAACAAGATCAACTAGCACGCAAAACGAGACACTGGCTTCATATTTCAACACCAAAAACCAGAGGCACTATAAAAATTGCTTTGTCACTGCAGCCGTGCAAGGCTAAACTAGCTCCCTAGACCTATAGGCTAGCTGCTGCCATGTGTGACCGTGCTAGCTGTTAGGACTGCAACTAGCTGAGCTATCAGCTGAATAGCTGTTGCTTTACTGAACTGCTCTAGGCTAGCAGGGCTAAAAGACGAAAGAAGCCTACGGTAGGAAGGAGAAAAAACTATGCATACAGAACCAAACGAGAAACACCCGAGAGAATAAAAATAGATCTTATCACCTGGCTTGCTAGCTAGTATGAGACATAGCAATGTTAGCTACCAAATAAAATAAGCAACAGGAGAAGAATGATCGGTGGAAAAGTTGTGCTAGCAGGAGAGATTGTGGTGGCTATGAGAGTAAAAAATCTCTACGGCAAACTTAGAACAGAAGACCAAACATGACATGAACATCGAGGCAACTGAAAAAAAAATCCACATCGTGACGTTTGATGTCTGAGAGATGAATAACAAAACCTGATTCAGTGATTACTCGATGTGCTAGAGATGTGGATCAGGTGATCTCACGATGAACAGCGATGGTAGGAGAGAATCACGGTAGCGGCGCTCACCCGAAGACAAACCGGAAAAAAACTAAAAGTGACCCAATCTTTTGTATTAGCAAAGTGATTTCAGAAAGGGTAACCCTAACTGTAGGGATTGGGGCCCTATTTATAGGCAGCCCAATAGCCTAGGAAAATACCAAAAGACCCTTAGGGTTCTTATAGACGCTGAAATAAAATGGAAAAGACCAAAATGCCCTTAGGATATTTTTTACAGACTCGACTGATAGACTATGGGCCTAAAGGCAAAATAGTAAACTCCTAAATACAGGTGACTTATCCTGAAGTGGAGCTTTCGTAGAGACTACGGCGTCACCTCAGAACGGTCAGATCCGAGATCAGAGGTCGTCCGTTTTGCACCAAAACTAACAAAGCATCCACCGTCTTTGCACCGGGTACCCGGATTGGGCCAGCCCGATTCCGCAGCTCTCTCGGCCCGGCAATCGCTCGCCACCCATGTACCTTAGTCAATCCCAGTCAACAGCCCAGTGGATCCTCTGCTACTCCTAGCCCACGTACCCGGATTGGGCTAGCCTGACTTCACGACCCCTCTGCCCGACAGTCGCTCATTGCCCGTGTACCTGAGTCACATGCGGCCCAGACACAGTAGGTCTTCTCTTCTCTTCATGTCCTCTTTGACTTCCGTTGACAATCACTCATCACATCTGGAGCCATGAGGCCCATGCTCTTCAGCATGGCACCTCATCAATCAGAACACATGCACATCTACCTACGCAGAAAAAGTTGTGCACAGCTCTAGACAAGGAGATGTAGGCTGAATCTACAAGAGACTAGGTGCTAGCTGAAATGATCACATAGCCTGCTGCTTGTGTGTGGAAGCTATGACGCATAGCTGCAGCTCTAGGCCATAGGCTCTAGATGCTAGAAAAACAGGCTATGGCAAATGATGATGGAAGAAAATATAACCTAGCGCAAAAACTGGCTGGCTAGCCTGCTGCTCTACAAGGCAAACAAACGCACAGAAACAAACCAGCCACGCAATCAAAACAGTGACAGAATTAAATAACCTCCAGCACATAGAACTCGGAATAGCAGAACTAAGCCTACGCATAAAGAGATCAAAGACAGGCATGAAAAAATGAAGCAATCAAGAAATCAAACCACAGCAAGGCATTTGATGACTAAAAAAGAATGGGTAAAACATGATTAGGTTATTTCCCGAAGTGCCGAAGATGCGGATCCTGACAAAACGACAAAGAACAGACAATCCACACGGGCGGCGGCGCTCATAGGAACACAACGTGGGGAAAGTGAACTCAAATTTGTCATTAAGTGAGTTAACCCTAACCCTAGGGATTGGGGCCCTATTTATAGGTAGCCCAATAGCTTAGGAAAAATACAAAAAGACCCTTAGTGTTTTTACAAACGCTGAAATAAAATGGAAAAGACCAAAATGCTCTTAGGATATTTTTACAGACTCGACTGACAGACTGTGGGCCTAAAGGCAAAATAGTAAACTCCTAAATACAAATGACTTATCCTGAAGTGGAGCTTTCGTAGCAGCTACGACTTTGCCTCAGAACGGTCAGATCCGAGATCAGCGGTCGTTAGTTTTGCGCCGAAACTAACAAAGCGTCCACTGTCTTTGCACCGGGTACCCGGATTGGGCCGGCCCGACTCTGCAGCCCTCTCAGCCTGGCAATCGCTCGTCGCCCGTGTACCTGAGTCAATCTTGGTCAACAGCCCAGTGGATCCTCTGGTGATCCTAGCCCATGTACCCAGATTGGGTCAGCCCGACTTCGCGGCCCCTTTGCCTGACAGTCGGTCGTTGCCCGTGTACCTGAGTCACATGCGGCCTAGACACAGCAGGTCTTCTCTTCTCTTCATGTCCTCTTTGAGTTCCGTTGACAATCAGTCATCACATCTGGAGCCATGAGGCCCATACTCTTTAGCATGGCTCCTCAATGGTAAAAATATCGGCAAGCTGGTTCTAGGTATCAACATATTGAAGTTCAATATCACCCTTTTCATTGTGGTCTCTAAGAAAATGGTATCTCACATCAATGTGTTTGGTTCTGGAATGCTGAACCGAGTTGTTGGCAATACAAATCGCACTAGTGTTATCATAGAAAAGTGGAACACTCTTATAATCTAACCCGAAATCCTGTAAAGTGGAAACCATCCACAAAATTTGTGAGCAACAACTAGCTACAACAACATATTCAGCCTCAGTTGTAGATTGTGCAATGCTAGACTATTTGTGGGAAGACCAGCAAAGAAGAGAAGTACCTAGAAAATGACAAGTACCAGAGGTACTTTTCCTATAAATTCTACACCCAGCAAAATCCATATCTGAATAACCTCAAAGTCATAAAGAAGAAGATGCAGAGTACCAAATACTGAATTCTAAAGTGTGTTTGAGATACCTTAGAATGCACTTTACTGCTTGTCGGTGTGAAGCCCTTGGTAAAGCCTAAAAACGAGCACACACACAACAAAGTGTATGTCTAGCCACATAGCCGTCAAGTAGAGGAGGGAGCTGATCATACTTCGAAACTCCTTCTGATCTACGGCTTCTCCATACTCATCGGGATCCAATGCTATCGAAGTAGCTATCGGAATGGCGAGGGGCTTTGCATCAGCCATGTCAAATTTCTTGAGCAAGTCCTTGGTGTACTTTATCTGATGGACAAAGGTACCTAGTTTGCTTTGCTTGATTTGTAAACCAAGGAAAAACGTGAGTTCAACCATCATGGACATCTCGAACTCTTTGCTCATGATATCTGCAAACTCTACAACTAAAGCTTGAGAAGAGCCACCAAAGATGATATCGTCAACATAAATATGAACTAAGAGGAAATCTTTGCCATGCTCGAGAGTAAAAAGGGTTTTATCAACTGAACCCATCAAATACCCTCGCTCAAGCACAAAAGACATAAGTCTATCATACCAATCCTTAGGAGCCTGCTTGAGTCCATAAGAGTTTTATAAAGTTTAAAGACTCTATCGGGGTATTTTGGGTTTCAAAACTAGGAGGTTGTTCTACAAAAACATCTTCATCTATGAAGCCATTAAGAAAAGCACTCTTCACATCCATTTGGTAAAGTTTGAATCCACCAGATGCAGCAAATGCAAGCATAATATGGATGGCCTCAAGACGTGCAATAGGTGCAAAAGTTTCAGCAAAATCAATCCCTTCAATTTGTTAAAAACCCTAAGCTATAGGTCTAGCTTTTTTCTAACCACAGATCCATCCTTCCATTTCTTGTTTTTGAAAATCCATTTTGTTCCAATAAAATGAACATTGGGAGGGGGATCTACAAGTGTACAGACTTGGTTTCTCTCAAAATTTTAATGTTCTTCATGCATGGCATTGATCCAACTAGAATAAGATAAAGCACGACTCACATCCATGGGCTCAAAAGAGGCAATAAGTGCAGAATCAATGAAAAGAGTGTGAGAACTTGTTACCCTTTGATCAAGTTCATAATGATATTCTTGGGAGGGTGCATCCTTTGGATATGGTGTGGAGCCTCAAGGCGGGATGCAGTTTCCCCCTCAACTTATGTCGGGGAGCGGTCGAAGATGACCAATGTCGAGGTAGACGCTTTGGGGCCTCTTGACAAAGTGATTGAAGCCGGGTCTGTGTCGGGGATCGATGCCGTGGGAAGTAGGGGTTCGTACTCGAAATCTTCGGGTTCTTCTTCCTCGAAGATGGTCACATCCATCTCCTTTTCACTGGAAAGCTCAAACAATGAACTAACACAAGGGGTTGATTCATCAAAAGTCAGATCACATGACTCGATGACAGTATTAGTATCTAAATTGAAAACTCTATAGGAGTGACCATGAGTGGTATAACCCAAAAAGATCCCTTCAGAAGAACGCGACTCAAATTTATCCAAAACTCGAAGGTGAGTAACCTTGGGCTGTCTCCCAAAATGCAGTTCATAAGAAGTTATAATTGAGTGAAGAAAGATCCTGTTTGAGATGTAACAAGCTGTGTTCATGGCCTCATCCCAAAATCTTCTAGAATTCTTGTGCTCATCGAGCATTATCCTAGCCATCTCAACAAGAGTGCAGTTCTTTGTCTCAATAAAACCATTTTGTTGAGGAACTCACGGAGCATATAATTGATGTTCTATGCCATGCTCCATGCAAAAGTCAACAAAGAGACTATTTTTGAACTCAGTGCCATTATAACTTCGAATGAATTTTAGTGCACCAGGGAGTTCAGTGAAAAGTCTCAAAGCTAAGCTACGAAAGTGTGAAAACACTTCATCCTTGCTAGATAAAAAGAAGACTCAAGAGTAACAAGAGTAATCATCGATAATCACAAGAACATACCATATGCCGCCTAAAGGACTAACCCAGGAAGGACCTACAATGTTAATATGGTTAAGTTCTCTAGGTTGTTCTGTCATCACCATATTAACTGTTGAATGCGAAGCAACAATTCTTTTTCCATGTCGACAAGGAGCGCAAACTAAATTCTTCTCAAATTTAAGATTAGACAATCCTCGGATCAGACCTAGGGCAATCAATCGAGCAAGCAACTCAAAGCTCATATGCCTTAGTCTCCTTTGCCACTTCCAGAGCTCAGAAGAAGATTGTGCAACTAAGAAGTGAGAAGAACTAGATGACTTAGAAAAGTCATCTCCAAAAACTCTCCCAACTATAAAAATCTTGCAAACCAAAATGCCATCAGAATTGAGTACTTGCAAAGTATCAAGTTGAAAACACACTTCAAAGCCCTCATCAAGAAACTGAGATACAAAAAGAAAATTGTATCCCAAATTTGCAATCAAAGCAACATCTCTGAGAGTGAAGTTGTCATTAATTCTTACCACACCCTTAGCCTTCACTCTACTTCTTCGGTTATTCACAAAGGTGATATACTCTTTTTGCTTTGTTGTGGTGAGGCTGGAGAACCATGATGAGTCTCCAGTCATATGGCGCGAACAACCGGAGTCCATGATCCATGTGCTCTCCAAGCCTATGTCTGGTACCTACACAAAATCAGAAAATCTCGAGCGCCCAGTGCTGAGGTGAGTAAAATATTAACGAGGTATCCAACACTGAGAGACTCGAGTAGTAGGTAAGTCAATAGTAGGATATCTACGCACATGATATGTAGCATGATGTAAAGTGTGAGGTCTACCTACATGGTGAAAACAAGACAAATAATGAGGTCTCCCAACCTGTCAAGGATCAAAGCCACTAATACGTGGTCTAGCACCATATGAGTCATGGTGTACACCACGAGGGATAAAACCTCTCACAGAAGTGTGGGGAGCCTCAAAAACAGGGTGAGAATGATAACCGGACTCATGCATACCTAAAGGTGGGTAATGCATGTCCCAAAAGCTCATCTCCTGTGAGCGTCGCTCATCCTTGATGTGACGAAAACAACACCGAATCAAATGACCCACCCACTGACAATAGAAGCAATGAAACACTCTCTTGGGGACACTCACATGGGTCACAGGAGCAGTCCTTACAAGCTCCTTGGGTTTCTATTGAGGGTTTTTCTTTGTTGGAGGTGGTGTTTTCTTGGTAGGCTTGGTATGCACCTTGGCTTTCTGAGAAGTGTCTAATATGGCTCTCTCTTTCTCAAGGGTTGTGGGAGGAGTGAATACTATTTTGCTTGCTGTAGTTGTAGTGGTTCTCTCATATCCCAAACCTAGAGCTAACTCTGCCCTATTAGCACACATTTTGGTTTTAGCCAAAACCAAATCCATTCTGCCCTTTCCCTTAGAACATTTATCCTCCACAGATAGAAGGTAATCATTCTCACTCATGAGCTTTTCAGCTTATCCTGTAGCAAAGCTAAGTTTTTCCTTAAGGGTGATGCAGGTGGAACAAGCAGGCTGCACATCCTTAGAACACTCAGCACTCTCCAATCTAGACTCTAATTCATTGACATGCTTGTCTCTCAAATTAATGCTTTCAACAAGTAAAGGATAGTTCATGTATTCATTGACAATTATTGGTCTAGACTCCACCTCCAAAAGCTTATTCACCACAATCTTAGGCTTATCAATAGCTTGAGCATGCACAGAACGAAGTTGGGCAAGCTCACTCATGACGACAGGACAGGACTCACAATCATCATCATCAATCTTACACTTAAACATGGCATATTCAGTTGAAATAGATTCAAGTCTAAGTCTAAGTAATTTTCTCTCTAGCAGCTTGTTTCAGTAATATATCTTAACTAATGAATACATCATTCAATTTATCTACTTTGACAGAAAGTTGGTCATAGGATAATGGTACCTCAGATGAGTATAGCTCATCGCTGCTGTGGATGTAGTCGGTCATGAAGCAAAGACTAGTGAAGTCCTTTGTCTTATTTTCCTCCTTCTTCGGAGGCTCCTCCTCCTCAGAGCTGGACTCCTCAACAGAAGATGTGTCGATGTCGCTGAGAACCACCACAAAATCTCTAAAAGCGGCTTTGGCTACCCTATTAGCCACCTTTCCGTGCTTACCCTTAGAAAAGGTTTTCCTCTCTTTCTTGTGGTGTTTGGGGCGATCAGTCTCTTCTTTCCTCTTAAGCCTAGGACAATTAGCCTTAATGTGAGAAGTGTCACCAAACTCAAAACACACTATAAAACCACCTCTCCGCCGATTCCGTCTCTCATTATAAAAATGAGAGAACTTCTTGCAATGAGAGCAAGCTCATCATCATCAAGAGTATCCACCTGCTCTTTTGTAACAGTGATCAGGGAGGACAAGGCAAAACCACCTACAAGAACACAAGTACCAGATGTGCTTGGTTCTGCAGAAGTGCCGTGGCTAGATCTAGAAACTAGTGCCATGGGAGGAGGCAAAGAGGTTGTATGCCCTGCAAAAGATGCCTTGGCAATCTCTGAGGACTCGACCTTGCTAAAAAGCTCAAAACAGGTTAATGTGTCATAACCTGGGACTCTTCAATACTGGATATTTTCATTGATAGCCTATCGTGGTCAGAATAAGCAAGTGTGCTTGTGGACCGCAAATTACTCACTATCGCATCAAAGCGAGAAAACATGGCATCTATAGTTTCACTAGGGCCTTGCACAAATAGCTGATACTATTGATTGTATGTACTCTGGCGCCTAGCCTTGATCTCTGTAGAGCCCTCATGAAAAATAGTGTGTGGACCAAATTTCCCTAGCAGTCTTGAGATGCTGGAGTCGATCAAATTCGCTCCTACTCATGTTTGTAAATAGTATATTTTTAGATTTGTTGTTGCTCTCATACTGTTGTTTCTCAGCCTGAGTAGTGCGAGCCTCAAGAATTACATATTCCAAGTCCATAATCTCCCAAACCGCACTTCCTTAGCATAATAAATAAGCGTCCATGCGGACCTTTCAGTAGGCAAAGTCAGTTCCATCGAATAAAGGAATTTTACTGACTCTGTCCATGTTGCTAAAAGATCACAAAATTGGTTAAGGTCAACTGGTGATCTTAACCTGCTCTGATACCAATTGTTTTACAGAAACATGTGACTAGAGGGGGGTGAATGTGAGCTTTTAAATTTTCTCTTCTGCGGAATAGACTTCGAACACACCCATCGGAGAGTCTGGTTCGGAGGTAAGGAACACACTCCAAACACAGGGTTCGCATAGGGAAAAAGTTCAAACTCCAGAAGACTTCGCTCACACTCAGACACCCAAAAGTGCACTAGGCTCGGCTAAGTATGTGCAGGCTCTGCACACCGAGGTGCCTTCGAGCAAACTTCAGACAACCGTACTTCACATAGTGCGTTTCCCTCAAAGAGCTCTGATCTGATGCTTTGCACTAGTAACAATTACTAGGCTTCGCACTGAGGAGTGCTCTGAACACAACTTAGCAAAACTGAACAGAATGCGACATCGATAAATACTAATGGAAAGTGGGTTCATTGACGACAGTACTTCACAAACAACACATGAGGTCTGGCCTCTGATATACATAGAGCCAACGTACTCTGGAACTCACATAGAGATGATATTCGCACGAGAGAATAAGTACATCATTCATTAGCAAGAACACAGTACAAGTTTACTGGTTTGCATAGAATGAGTTGTACATAAGAAACTCAAAAAGAGCAAAGCGAAGAACACAAATACAAGTTCATGCAATCAATGGAACAAAGACAGAGATTTCATTGCAAGAACAGGGAACACAAAACTCATAGATTTTGAGCACAGGTTGTGGCAGCTGGCCCTAGGGTATAATGAGTACAGAAGGTTCTAAACCTAGCCAAGTGCTAAAGTGATGCACAATGTTTTTCCCTAGACCTCAGCCTGCCTCTCCTTTTATAATGGCACAACTCAGAACTGTGAAGAGACTACTATACACCTAGGGTTTACAACTTTACTGCCTCTGGTAGTCACGAGGGTACAGTTGGTAGTCTACCTTATTGGAAGCTTCTTTTGTGTCAGCTTTGCAGACTGGAATCTTCGGAGCCCTCTTCGCATGCTAAGTGCTGAAGTGGCTTCGAACCTGTAGGTCTTCGCTACACCGAAGTTAGTCTTCGATACAGTAATGGTGTTAAGCCGAAGCCATCAAAGCCCTTGAGTCCTCGCACCATCACATTATATTTAGAGTGAAACACCTCGACTTCGCAACTACCCTTATCTTGATCATTGCATGTCCGTGTACAGAAGCCATGCATGGACGAAGCACGTAAAGACAACCTAACTTCAAAGACCCAATTTTGAGGTACCTCCCTATGGAGGCTTTAGTCCACCACCTTCTGAAGTCCCTCCTTCGTTCAAGGCCTCCGCGTGAAGTACTTCGATAAGCACTCCTTCGTAGTGTCTCAACCTTGAACACACTCCAAGAAGAGCCTTACTCGTATTGTGCCTTCGATGCACCTCGACTTTTGAGACCTTCATCAGGTGTCCTTCCAAGTGCCTACGTCTGAAGCACACTTGAGAGCCTTGACTCAATCGTGAGGACTTTGTCCACCAACCTTCGAAGTTACTCCCTCCGGAGTACCCTTCGAAGTGCCTCGCCTCCGAGGACTTTGCCTCGAGGTATCTTTAGCTTGTCCCGCTCTTCACTTCCTGCCTTCGACTAGTGCACCTTGACCCGAGGATAGAACTCAACTTCACACAGCCTCCATAACCAAGCACCCTGCTTTCCTGGCACCAAGCTCCCTGCTTGATCTAGTTCACTTGCTGTGCTGACCGTCCTGTCGCCTCTGAAGTCACCTGCACACTAACGACAAGAAGACAAGTGTATGTGATACCCCGGAGGCCTCTCCAGGTATAACACCCTTTGGTACAAACTCTGGTGTACCACCCAAAGTACCGAGCACTTCGATAACACCTTCGAATTGTATTCCGCCAGAATCCTCCGACAGACATACTCTACTCCATACTTGTGCAGCCAACAGACACCGAACCCTTTGGTGAAAACACCTCCGTACCCATTTGGAGGGACCCCTTCGTCCAGAAGGATATTTGTCAATCACTCATCATAGAATGAAACCAAGGCACATCTTAACTTGGTTTCTCAATCTCCCCCTTGATTAGTGCATTGACAACCAAATTCAAGTTTAAGAAAAATTTGAAATTCTTAGCACACAAGTTACCATAAAAACTCAGAAAAGAGTCTGAGAAACCAAGGGTTGGTTTCGGAGACTGTGATGAGTGATTGACAGAGTTTATCCTCTGTTTCGAAGGGGTACCTCCGAAGGGGTTCGGAGGTTGGTTCTCCGAAGGTGTTCGGAGGCTGTTTCACCGAAGGGTTCGGTGGTTTTGGTTGCTGCAGTTGTTGCAGCGGAGTGTGCCTGTCGGAGGGGTCCGACAGTACACGATGACTGGGTTGTACCGAAGGTCTCGGTACTTTGGGCGGTACACCGGAGTGTGTGCTGAAGGTTGTTTACACGGAGAGGTCTCCGGGGTACTAGATACACTTGTCTGCTTGTCTGTGGTGCGCAGGGGACTTCGGAGGCGACAGACGGTTCGTAGCAAGTGAACCTGGGTCAAGCGGGAGGCTTGATGCCAGGGGAGCGGGGAGCTCCGTCACGAAGGCTGTGAAGGGGTCAAGGTCGGACCTCGGGTCGAGGTGCGCCAGGAGAGGGCAGTAAGTGTGGAGCGTGGCTCCGAGTGAAGGTACTCCGAGACAGTCCTCGGAGGCGAGGCACTTTGAAGGGTACTCCGGAAGGAGTGACTTCGGAGTATGGTGGATCAAGTCCTCAGCGGAGGCAAGGTGTTCGAAGTATGCTCCGGATGGAGATACTCAAAGGTATACCCGACTATGGTCTCAGAAGTCGAGGTGCATCGAAGGCATGGTCCGGGTGAGGCTCGTCGAGGAGTGTGCTCGGGGAGAGACACTGCGATGAAGTGCTAATGGAATGCTTCATGCGGAGGCCTTGGACGAAGGAGGGACTTCGAAGGGTGGTACTCCGAAGGTGGGGCTTCGGAGTGAAGCAGGCTTCGGAGCAAGGCTGGCTCCGGTGTGAGGTGGACTTGAGGTGCTTCGGCCAAGCATGGCTTCGGTACACGGACTGACGGAGTTCGAGCTGGGAGAAGCTACGAAGCCGTGGTGGTCCACTCTGAAGGTGTTGGTGCGAAGGCCCAAGGGCTTTGACGGCTTCGGCTCAAAACCGTCACTGTATCGGAGGCTGACTTCGGTGAAGCGAAGGCCGTCAGGCTCAAGGCTTCTCACTGAAGCTACTGCACCCCTCGCGTGCGAATGGGGGCTTCAGAAAGTCAAAGACTGTAAAGGCTGACAATGTCTGCTCTGCAAAAAGCTGACGATGTCCCCTCTGCAAAGCTGACAGAGAAGCCTCCAGAATAAAGTTGACTACCTTTTGTACCCCTCTGTTCTGTAGAGACAAAACCAATGTAAACCCTAGGGGTAAAGTAGTCAATTCACTTGGGTGAATAGTGGCTATAAATATGGGGGCTGGGTAGGTAACATTTAACACTTTGAGCATTCATTGTTGAGCTCCTGTACTAGCCACCACATACTTTGTATTCATCCAGTGAGTTCATTTTTAGTGTTCCCTGTTCAAGCAGCAAAGCCCTGTCTCTGTGTTCATTTTATGCTTGAGCTTGTGTGCATACTTCGTTGCATGCTTTGATCTTTTGTGTGCCTTGGGCGAAGTGTGTTTGTGCGAAGTGTGTTTTTCAGTGTGTTCGCTCTGTGTAACCTTGAGGCTAGACCTCGCTGATTACTAGTGAAGCACTGATTGAAGGCTGCTTTTCTTCCCGTGTCGTTGCCCTTAGGAAAGTCCGCAAAGTGTGCGTTTAGACCTTCGAAGTACGAAGCCCAGCACCAGTTGCTGTCGCTAAGTATTTGGTCGAAGTCCTCAGAGGGCAGTCCACTCTTGCGAAGGGTGAAGTGCGAAGCCTGCTCGAAGCACCCTGTGTGCGGAGCCTGCACTGACTTAGCAGAGTTGATTTTTCGGGGTTGTAGGTGGAGCGAAGTCTTCTTGGCTTCGAACTTTTGCTCCTTGCGAAGCCTGTTTTCGGAGCCATCAAACACCTCCGAACCAGAACTTCGAAGGTTGTGTTCGAAGCCTGTTCCGCAGTAGACTGAATTAAAATAGAAGGCTATTTTTAGCCTGAAATTTTAAAAGCTCCCATTCACCCCCCTCTGGTCGCCGTTTCCGGCCCAACAGAGTCAAATCATGTCACTTGAAAAATGAATTTCTCCCCCATTCACAAATACAAGCCCTTCACCGAAGCACGAAGAAAATCTTCTCCCCCTTAATCAAGTAGGCGGCGGCTTTAGCTTCTCCCTCTTTGATGTACTTCTGACCCTTTGGCTTAGAGACTTAGATTTTTCACCCTTTGGCAAAGCAAGAATTAAGGTGCAATAAATGATGCAGAGCTCTCTTAATTATGTGAAATGCTATGACATATAATACTAAAATATG
This sequence comes from Zizania palustris, assembly GCA_019279435.1. Lineage (NCBI taxonomy): Eukaryota > Viridiplantae > Streptophyta > Magnoliopsida > Poales > Poaceae > Zizania > Zizania palustris. The sequence continues at coordinate 85,302,213 of JAAALK010000289.1, forward strand.
GCAAAAATAATGTCAAGGATTATGTGCTCAGCTCAAGTTAACAAAATCCAATTTCAATATTTTTAGATAAAAACATCACCGCTTAGGCTAGCAATCTAGTCATGAAAACGCATTAACTACAAAAGCTACCAAATTTCTAAATAGGAAAGCATATCCAATTTCACGGAACATTTAATAAACTTGATATGCAAAAAATTTAGATTTTCTATTCTTTTGATATTGCCAGGGGTTATTTGCTTGTGAACCTTATACTTTCCAACCATGTCAAGCCTAGGTTAATAGAAAATCGTCAGAAGCTTAAGGCAATGATTTTGGCAAACACTAAAATATCCTAGTTCATATAAAGTGTCACGGTAAGCAGTCTAGAATAAAATAGTGTGACAACACAAACCCTCCAGGATCTTTTCATTTTCAGCTCATAAAACATGGATTTTATGATTTGAATCAATTTGACAGTTGATATTTCCATGAAAAGTATATAAATTTTCAAGTTTCAATTTTGCATCCAAAAGAAAAGGATTCAAGTTAACCGACAGATAAAAGATAGCTAAAGCAATTTTGCCTAAAACATGCTAGATACAAGACTAAGCAGTAATCATGTGTTTGAATTTTGCAAATTAAAATCATGCTCATAATGAAGATTGATATATTAACCGGAGCTGAGCTAACATGATCATGACAATTATGCAAAGGCATACATAAACAAATATATGTAAATGCAATTACACATAAGAAAGCGCTTATGCAAACCAACTAAAGCATGCTCCCCCTCACAAAATGTCGTAAGGGTGACAAATACCAAGTTCCCCACACAAATAAGCAAATCGAGAAGTATCAAGAGGTTTGATAAAAATATCGGCAAACTGGTTCTAGGTATCAACATATTGAAGTTCAATATCACCGTTCTCATTGTGGTCTCTAAGAAAATGATATCTCACATCAATGTGTTTGGTACACACTCTAGTGTACCGCCCAAAGTATCGAGCCCTTCGATACAACCTTCGAATTGTATTCCACCGGACCCCTCTAACAGACATACTCTGCTGCATACTTGTGTAGCCAGCAGACACCGAACCCTTTGGTGAAAACACCTCCGAACCCATTCGGAGGGACCCCTTTGCCCAGAAGGATATTTGTCAATCGTACATCACAGACTGAAACCAAGGCACATCTCAAATTGGTTTCTAATAATATATAAAAGTATCAGACATGTTTTATTTAGATGAATGATAAAAAACATGATAAAGATACAATAAATAGAGATATCGGACATAACTGATGAAGCCTCAAACTATCACACCTAGATCACATCAATCTATGAGATCAATCTGATGCAGCCTTAGACCTAGCCAATACACAGCAAAACCGGTGACCATATTGTTTCGACGTTCACCACAAGAGATCAATCTGATGATGCCATGAGGATACTAACCTAGTCGATATGGTCGTCGGGGTGGTGGGACTCACCACTTCGTCGGAGATCGGAACTGTTGGACTGAAATAGGAGACTAGAGGGGGGGGTCAATGGGAGCTTTTAAAATATTTCTTCTATTGAACAGACTTCAAACACTCCCTTCGAAATGTGTAGTTCGGAGGTATCAAACACACTCCGAACACAGGCTTCGCAGAGGGTAAAAGTTCAAATTCCAGAAGACTTTGCTCGCACTCAGAAACCCAAAAACTCACTAAACTCAGCAAAGGTTGTGCTCGCTCCACACACCGAAGTGCCTTTGAGCAGGCTTCGCACAACTGTACTTCGCACAAGTACGTTTCCCTCAGAGAGTTCCTATCAGATGCTCTGCACTATAATAATAAGTACTAGGATTCACACTTTGGAGTGCTCTAAACAGGACTTAGCAAAACTGACTAGTCAAGAAGACTTCGGCTATGCTAGAGAAAACCGGCTTCGCTCGCACGCAACAAATTGTACTTTGCTAGTAATCCACGAGGATTGGCCTCTAATATACATAGAGCGAACGTATTCAGAAACTACCCTGATTTCGCATGAAAAAATGATAGAGTTCACTTCATCAACAAGAACTCAGATTAAAAAACCGAGTTTGCATAGAATGAAATGGACTGTAGAAAACACAATCAAAACAATGCGAAAAACACAAATACAAGTTCATGCAATCAATTAAAATAGAAAAGAAACTTCATTGCAAGAACAAGGAACACAAAAACTCACAGATTCAAAGTACTACTCATGGTGGCTGGACCAAGGCTATAGTGAGTACATAAGGTTCTAAAAGTGGAGTGCACAGTGTTGCCCTTGACCTCAGCCTGCCTCTCTATTTATAGGCACAACTCAGACCTACGAATAGACTACTATACTCCTATGGTGTAAAACTTTACTGCCACTGGCTGTCACGAGGGTACAGGTGGTAGTCTACTTTATTGGAAGCTCCTGTTGTGTCAGCTTTGCTGAACGGAATCTTTGGAGCACCCCTTCACATGCGAAGTGCTGCAGTGGCTTCGGTAGTACGCTTCGAACCCATAGGACTTCGCTACATTGAAGTCTGTCTTCGATACAAGTGACGGTTTTTAACTAAAAACGTCAAATCCCTTGAATCTTCGCACCATCACTTTCGGAGTGGATCACCATGACTTCGCAGCTACCCTTAGCTCGACCGCCACCCGTCAGTGTACTGAAGCCATGCATGGCTGAACTACGTCAAGACAACCTAACTACGAAGCCCCACCTTCGAAGTACCTCCTGTCGAAATGTTTTGTACACCACCTTTCGAAGTCCCTCCTTCGTCCAAGGCCTCCGCATGAGCACTTCCATAAGCATTCCTTCACAGTATCTCAACCTGGAGCACACTCAACGAAGAGCCTTACCCAGACCATGCCTTCGATTCACCTTTACTTTTGAGACCTTCGTCAGGTGTCTTTCCAAATGTCTCCGTCTAGAGCACACTTAGGGGCCTTTCCTCATTCCGGAGGATTTCGTCCGCAAGCCTTCGAAGTTACTCCTTCAAAGTACCCCTTTGAAGTGCCTCACCTCCGAGGACTTTGTCTCGGGGTATCTTTAGCCGGTGTCCCCCTCCGCACTTCCTAGCTTCGACTGGTGCTCCTTGACATGAGGACCGACCTCGACTACACACAACCTCCATGTCCAAGCTCCCGACTTGTTTGGCACCAAGTTCCTTGCTTGACCTAGTTCACCTACTGTGTTGACCATCCTGTCGCCTCTGAAGTCACCTACAAACCAACAACAAGAAGACAAGTGTATCTGATACCCCGGAGACCTCTCTGGTATGACACCCTTTGGTACACACTCCGGTGTACCGCCCAAAGTATCGACCCCTTCAATACAACCTTCGAACTGTATACTGCCAGACCCCTCTGATAGATATACTCTGCTATGAACTTGTGGAGCCAGTAACACCGAACCCTTCGGTGAACACACCTTCGAACCCATTTGTAGGAACCCCTTCACCTAGAAGGAAATCTGTCAATCAATCATCACAGACTGAAACCAAGGCTCAACTCAACTTGGTTTCTCAATCTCCCCCTTGATGAGTGCATTGACAACCAAATTCAAAGTCAGGAAAAAATTGAAATTTTTCAGCGCACAAGTGACCATAAAAACTCAAAAAAGAGCCAAATCATGTCACTTGAAAAATGAATTTATCCCCTTTTCACATATGAAAACCCCTTCGGCACACAACATGAATAAAATTCTCCCCTTAAACATGCAAGCAACTAAGTTAAGTTTCTCCCCACTTTGATGTTCTTCTCACCTTGTGGCTAGAGGACTTAGATTTCTCGCCCTTTGGCAATGCAAGAATCAAGGAGCCATAACATATGCGAAGCTTTAGAATTATGTGAGGTGCGATTACATATAGTGCAAAAATATGCCAAAAATAATGTCAAGGACTATGTGCTCATCTCAAGTTAACAAAATCCAATTTCAATGATTAAGCATGTTGTTTTTAGATTTTTACAAATAAAAGCATCACTGCTTAGGCTAGCAATCTAGTCAAGAAAAAGCATGAACTGCAAAAGCTAACAAAATGCTACCTAAGAAAGCATATCAAATCTCTCAAAGTAGTAGGCAAACTTAGGCAATTAATTCAGATTTACAATTCTTTTAATATTGTCAGGGTTATTTGCTTGTCATCCTTATATTTTCCAATAATGCAAAGCCTAGGTCGAGAAAAGACCATTAAAAGCTTAAGGCAACAATTTTGGCAAACACTAGAATATCCTAGTTCATACCAAAGTGACATGGTAAGTCGTCTAGAATAAAATAGCGTGACAATGCAAACCCACGTAATATTTTCATTTTCAGCTCATAACACATGGATTTGTGTGATTTGAATCAATTTGTCAAAAATTATTGCCATGAAAAGAATATACATTTTAAAGTTGCAATTTTGCATCCATAAGAAAAGGATCGTAGCTACCAGGCAGATAAAAGATAGCTAAAGAAATTTGGCCTACAACATGCTAGATACAAAACTAAGCAGTGATCAAGTATTGAATTTTGCAAATTAACCAGAGCTGAGCTAACATGATCAAGACAATTATACAAAGGCATATAAGAGCAAATATAATTCAATGCAATTTAACATAAAGTTAAGCTTATGTAGACCAATTAAAGCGTGCTCCCCCTCAAAAAATGCCGTAAGGGTAACAAATACTAAGTTCCCCATGCAAATAAGCAAATTGAGAATCATCAAGAGGATTGGTAAAAATATCGGCAAGGTGGTTCTGGGATCAACATAATGAAGTTCAATATCACACTTCTCAATGTGGTCTCTGAGAAAATGATATCTCACATCAATGTGTTTGGTTCTGGAATGCTGATCCGGGTTGTTAGAAATACAAATCGCACTAGTGTTATCACAGAAAAGTGGAACACTCTTATAATCTAAGCCGAAATCTTGCAAAGTGGAAACCATCCACAAAATCTATGAGCAACAGCTAGCTGCAACAACAAATTCAACCTCAACTGTAGATTGCGCAACAATAGACTGTTTGCGGGAAGACCAACAAATAAGAGAAGTACCAAGAAAATGACAAGTACCCAAGGTACTTTTCCTATCAATTCTACACCCAGCAAAATCCACATCTGAATAACCTCGAAGTCATAATAAAGACGATGCAGAATACCAAATGCTGAATTCTAAAGTGTGTTTGAGATACCTTAGAATGCGCTTTACTGCTTGTCAGTGCGAAGCCCTTGGCAAAGCCTAAAAATGAGCGCACAGACACACAGCAAAGTGTATGTCTGGCCTTGTAGTTGTCAAGTAGAGAAGGGAACCTGTAGGACCGAAAGTAGCGACCAAAGGGGGGTGAATGGACACCTAAAAATTCTTTCGAATCAATGACCTTCTCCCAACACCCAACTGAGCAGCCATGCTGAAGAGCGTGAGCCTCAAGGCTCCAGATGTGATGAGTCATTGTCAACGATAGTCAAAGAGGACTGAAAAGAGAAGAACACTGCTGTGTATGGGCCGCGTGTGACTCAAGTACACGGGCAGCGAGCGACTGTCGGGCAAAGGGGCTGCGAAGTCAGGCTGGCCCAATCCGGGTACATGGGCTAGGAGCAGCAGAGGATCCACTAGGCTGTTGACCAGGATTGACTCAGGTACACGGGCGGCGAGTGATTGCCGGGCTGAGAGAGCTGCGGAGTCAGGCCGGCCCAATCCGGGTACCTGGTGCAAAGTCGGTGGACGCTTTGTCAGTTTCGGCACAAAACTGACGACCGCTGATCTCGGATCTGACCGTTCTGAGGCGAAGCCGTAGCTGCTACGAAAGCTCCGCATCAGGACAAGTCATCTGTAAATAGGAATTTACTATTTTGTCCTTGGGCCCACAGTCAGTCAGTCGAGTCTGTAAAAATATCCTAAGGGCAGTTTGGTCTTTTCCTTTTATTTCAGCGTCTTTAAAAAACCCTAGGGGTATTTCTGCATTTTTCCCATTTATTCGGCTGCCTATAAATAGGCCCCAATATCCTAGGGTTAGGGTTAACTCATTTTAATGCAAAAATCAGAGTTCCTACTTTCCCCACTGTTCAAACCAGCGCCGCCACTGTTCTTCGCAATCCAATCATGCCTGTGCTTTCATCTCCAAAGTTTTTTTGATCTCCTGGTTTTTTGCGTACTTGTTTTTGTTCATCAACTCTAAAATCTTCCCCGTTGTTCCTGTATCGTTTTTTCTCCAGGAAAAATCTTTTTTATCTTAGCGGTTCTTTCCGTGGCTAGCTCTCCTAGCCTGCAGCTACTTTGCTGTGAATCAAATTGTTTTATATCATCTTGTTCTTGTAGAAGCAGGGAGTTCCTGGTTTTGTTTTATTCCTAGCTGGCAGAACTTTGCAGCGTAGCCTTAATAGCAAGAAATATAGCTCTCCATGCTATTGCTAGGTACTTGATTACATCAATACATTAGTACTTCTTTCTCTAAACATTCAGGACTCTGCACTAGTACTTTGATCTTTAAAAACTCTATCTCGGTTTCCATGTCCGTACTACAAGTGCTGGTTTGATATTTTTTACTACTGATTTGATGAGTTATTACTCTGTGTATGGATTTTATACTTTCAGCTAGTTACATGCATTGCTAGTCTACAGCAGTAGCCGTCGTGTCTAGCTTTTGTTGCATAGCACGACAGCTACAAGCTGCAGCTACAACTCCTACTCGCTAGCACCTATCCCTTGCTTCAGCTGAGCATGGCATTTCACATGCATGACATCTTACGCAAAGCTATTGTGTAGCAGAAGTGCAAATAGGTGTCTAGGCTCGTTGTGTCTGATAGCAAAACTAGCTTCCATAATTTTCTGCTGCTAGGTTGCTAGGTCCTGTCCCGAAGTCAGATAAAAGTTCTTGCATGGAGTTTTTCTATACCTGACAAACTTCGCCATTCGAAGCCTGGTAGCGGAGCTTTCTGGCTGGGTTTAGAGAGTGTAGAGAAGGTCCTTGCAAAGCCTCGCTATTGGGTAACTTCGGACCTGTAAGGTTCGACCATTTTTATTCGAAGTATGCATGAGGGCTTCGGAGTGGTTTTGGCCTGCTGACTCAAATCAGACCTCGCTGTGGCTTTTCTCCTACCGGAGATACTTCGATTGGTTTTTTGTGGACATCTGTTCGAAGCTTAAAGCTCTATCTGCATTCACAGTTGGCACAGTCTTCGGTTCTTTTGTGTTCGAAGCTTGCTTATCTGTTTTCTGCTAACACGCATACTTTGCTAGCAAAAGCGTGTAAAGTTTTTCTTGATGACATGTTGGACTTCAGAAAACATACTTTGCCACTGTCTGCGTAGGCTTCGGAAATAGAGTGTGTTTCCTTTGCCGAAGGTTGTCTTGGTTTCGTCAGGCTTCGTCACAACAGATTTCGATACTGTGGACTTCGAATCTGCAGGCTTCGACACTACAGGCTTTGACACAGGAGGCTTCGTCAAGTACCTTACTGGAGACAACCTTGAACAGTAACTTCTCAACTCTTCTTACGTGCACTCAGATAAATTGCTGTGATGATTTATTTCTGTGAATTTTGATCTGCCATGTTTTGAATGCTTTAATTAATCTGCCTATTAGCACTGAGTTGGTGTCTTTTCGATTAGGACACCGGTTGTTGTTAGGCTAAATCCTTTGAGGCTCTGTTAATCTGTTAACCTATCTTTGATAAGTCTGTCGAGGTGCGTTGGGTGTTGGGAGCAGGCCATTGATTCGAAAGAATTTTTTAGGCGCCCATTCACCCCCCTATGGTCGCTACTTTCGGTCCTACAAGTGGTATCAGAGCTTGGTTAGGGTTTTCCATACCTTAACCGGTTCTAACCCCAGTAGTGATCATGACGTCTCCTGGAAAGGTCCCGTCCTTGGAAGCTTATGGCTATAATTATTGGAAGACTCGCATGCGAGCCTATCTCATGAGCCAAAGCTCGGACATCTGGGACATTTGTATTCATGCTACTTTCACTGTGTTGCCTGTTGCTGAGCGCACTACTCCAAATATTGTTGCCCAGCATCAGAACCACAACAAAGCTATGAATATTCTGTTTTCTGGTTTAGGTCCCACTGAATTTGAGCGTGTGAGCCATCTCTCCACTGCGAGAGAGATCTGGGCTACCCTCCAGGCACACCACGAGGGGACAGCCCAGGTCACGGCTCGGCTCTATTAGACCTACCGGTGTGAATATGAGAACTTCACACAAAAGCCGGGTGAATCTGTTGAAGAATTGTTTGGTCATTTTCAATCGATCATAAACAAGCTTCGGGACAACAAGGCTGAGGGTGTTCAGTTAGTCTCAGATCACGAGCAGGCGCTCAAGGTTCTCCATACCTTGGACCCAAAGATCTGGGAGATCAAGGTATCCTCTATCATTGAGAGCACATCTTATGATACCTTGACCATTTCTGAGTTGTTTAGAAAGCTGAAGGCCACCGAGGTTGATACCCAGTTAAGATCAAATCTCACTGGCTCTGGATCAAAGTCTCTGGCCCTTGCTACACCTTCTGTTGATCCCTCTTCTGTGAGCTGTGCTAGGTTCTCTTTGATGTCTATCACTGAGGACCAGCTAGTCGTTAGGAGATGATGATTTGTGTCTTTTCAACAACTGGGTGCGTCATGTTTATGACAAGAGAATGTTCAAAAGACACGGCACGAAATCAGAATGCTTTGAGTGTGGTGACCCAGGACACTTCATCGCCGACTGCCCCAAGTGCAATGGCCACAAGAAGGGCATCGGTGGTGGCTTACACGACTCTGGCAAGCACGACAACTCCTCCTTCAACAAGGGCAAGCCAAAGACCAGATTCTTCAGAAAGGCCCTGAAGGACCGCGCTTTGAGCCGCGTGTTGGTCCGAACTCTTATGATGATTTCTGCTTTCCGTCTTTTGAGCAGATGGCTCATCACTGGTTTAGCTCTTTTGCTAAACCTGGTTCTGGATCATTTGCTCCCCCTTACAACCATTGATTGTGCAGGATCGGGACTAGAGGACGTTTGGATCATGGACTCAGGATGCTCTCGCCATATGACGGGACATCGAAGATGGTTCTCCAGTCTCACTTCCCCGAGCTCCAAAGAGTACATCACATTCGGGAACAGTGGTCAAGGGAAGGTAAACAATATTGGCTCAATTCGCATCTCTGATTATTTCTCTTTGAAGAATGTTGCTTTGGTTGGAAATTTGAACTTCAATTTGATTTCTGTTTCGCAACTTCTTGAGGATGGTTTGGAGGTTCGTTTTAAGAAGGGTAGTTCTTCTGTGATTGATTCTAGAGGGTCTTTGATTTGCCAGATCTTACCTTTTGGTAAGGTTTTTCGGATTGACTTCTCTAGTTCATCCTCCTCTAAGCTCTGGAAGTGGCATAGGAGGTTAGGTCATTTGAGTTTTGATCTGCTAGTCAGGTTGAGCTCTATGGACCTCATCCGAGGATTGCCCAAGCTTAATATGGAGAAGGATCTAGTTTGCCATCCCTGTCGTCATGGAAAAATGGTTGCCGCTTCTCACTCACCTGTGACTTAGGTGATGACTTCGTATCCGGGCGAGCTGTTACACATGGAAACTGTTGGTCCAGCTCGGGTATGCTCAGTCGGTGGGAAGTGGTACACGCTTGTGATTGTTGACGATTTTTCTCAATTCTCGTGGGTTTTCTTTTTGGAGTCTAAGGATGAGACTTTTCATTTTGTTCATGACCTTATTTTGAAGTTGAAGAATGAGAACAATGGTCGGATTCGAGCAATTCGCTCCGACAACAGCTCTGAGTTCAAGAACTCTCAGTTCGTCAGCTTCTGTTGTGATCAGGGTCTTGACCATTAGTTTTCTGCTCCTTACACTCCCCCACAGAACAGCGTTGTGGAACGAAAGAACCGCACACTAGTCGAGATGGCCAGGACGATGCTCGATGAGCACAGGACTCCTAGGCATTTTTGGGTTGAAGCCATGAACACGGCTTGCTATCTGGCCAACCACATTTTTCTTAGAGCTTACCTAGGTAAGACCTCATACGAGTTGCGGTTTGGAAGACAGCCTAAGGTGAGCCACTTGCGAGCATTTGACTGCAAGTGCTTTGTGCTCAAAAAGGGAGGGCATTTGGACAAGTTTCAGTCTCGTTGCTGGGACGGAGTTTTTCTTGGCTACGCTTTACATTATCGAGGCTTTCGTGTTTGGAACCTAGACTCCCAGCAGCTTGTCGAGACTTGTGAGGTTTCTTTTGATGAGTCCTTGCCTTCTTTGACTCCTTCTTTTGAGCTTTCTGGACATGGTGAGCTTGGCGAGTCCATCTTCGAGGAAGATGAGGACACTCCAGTTGTTGATGAGGGTGGGCCTTCTGCACTGCCTGCAGAACCCACACCTTCTGAGACTTCGACTGAGGATGAGGGCGAACCTCTGATCACTTCTTCCACTTCGATCGAGCCCCCTCAGTCGAGTCCAGAGGTGCCAACTGCTGACTCCGGTGAGGTGACTTCAGATCACCAGGGATCCCGAGCAGTTCAGCGTGATCACCCCTTAGAGCTCATCATCGGTGATTTGTCTGCAAGGACTTTGCGTTCATCTGTTGACTCTCTTGCTGTGTTTGCTGAATCTGCTTTTGTTGCATCTTTTGAGCCCAGAGACATTTCTCATGCTCTTTCTGATTCGAATTGGATTAATGCCATGCAAGAAGAGCTTGAGAATTTTGTCCGCAATCGGGTTTGAACACTGGTTGAGCTGCCACCCGGATGCAACCCCATAGGCACCAAGTGGGTGTTCGAGAACAAGCAAGGTGAAGATGGGGTTGTGGTGCGCAACAAAGCTCGATTAGTTGCCCAGGGTTTTTGCCCGAAGGAGGGTATTGATTTTAAAGAAACTTTCGCCCTTGTTGCCCGTCTTGAGTCCATTCGCATTCTTTTAGCTTTTGTCGCTTTGAAGGGTTTTATGCTTTTTCAAATGGACGTCAAGAGTGCTTTTCTGAACGGGTACATAGAGGAGGAGTTTATGTTAGGCAGCCCCCCGGTTTTGAGAACCCCAAGTTTCCTCGACATGTTTTTAAATTGCAAAAAGCTTTATACGGGTTAAAGCAAGCCTCGAGGGCTTGGTATGACCGGTTGAAGCAGTTTTTGTTGGGGAAAGGCTTTGTGATGGGTTCTGTGGATAAAACTCTTTTCTTGCTCAGGGATGATTCAGATTTCTTAGTCGCTCAGATTTACGTGGATGATATTATCTTTGGCGGTACTACTAATAATCTTGTGTCCATGTTTTCTGAGCAGATGCACAATGAGTTTGAGATGAGCCTCATGGGTGAGCTCAAGTACTTCTTAGGGCTCCAGATCAAGCAGACTAAGGACGGCACCTTCATCCACCAGGGCAAGTACACTCGCAACATGTTGAAGAAGTTCGACTTTGGTGGAGAGTTGAAGCCTCAGATGACCCCAATGGGCACATCTGGGGGCTTGGACAAGGACGAGAGTGGCGTCAAGGTCAACGAGAGAGAGTTTCGAGGGATGATCAGTTCACTACTGTACTTGACGGCGATGAGGCCAGACATACAGTTCGCGATGGGACTGTGCGCGCGCTTCCAGTCTTCACCACGCGCGTCTCATCGGCAGGCTGTCAAGCGCATCTTCAGGTATCTTACCTATGCGCCTGATCTTGGTCTTTACTATTCAGCATCATAATCTCTTGATTTATCTGGCTTTTCGGACACTGACTTTGGTTGGTGCCGGTTGGATCACAAGTCGACTTCTAGTACTTGCCAGTTTCTTGGTCTTCTCGAAAGCAATCTGGAGTTGCTCTTTCGACCACTGAGGCTGAGTATGTAGCTGCTGCTAGCTGCTGCTCACAGTTAATTTGGATGATTTCCACATTGCGAGATTTTGGGTTGTTCTTTCCTACCAGAGTTCCTTTGTTTTGCGACAGCACCGGTGCAATTAGTGTAGGGAAAAACCCTTGTCTCCATTCAAAAACCAAACACATTGATGTGCGCTTTCATTTTCTGCGGGATCAATATGAGAAAGGTGTCATTGACCTTGTTCATGTTGATACCCATCATCAGTTGGCTGATATTTTCACCAAACCCCTAGATCAGTCTACCTTTGAGCGTTTACGAGGGGATTTGGGTGTTGTATATCCTTTCTAGGATATTTTGCGTCAGCTTTCTTTCTTATTTACTCTTTTCTTGAGTCTTTTTGTGTGTGTTCATATCATACATACTCACATATCACACTTTCGAGCTTGCTTCTGTTATATGATTGATCTGCTTTACTTTTTCTAGCTGGTACATGCTTTTGATTACTTGTCTTTGATCATGCTTTGGTTCAGTTCACTTGATATGTCTGATATCTGTCATATGCATGGCTTTTATGCTTTAAACTTGAAAAATGATCACCATTGCTTCTGGTAACTAGCATGTCTAGGCTGAGTGCTTTTGCTATCTGTTACATGCCTTGTAGCTAGTTCCTCACATAGATGCAGATATGCAACTTGGACATCTTTATGCTTTAACATGGAAAATATGCTATAAAAATGATAAAAAACAAAAATGAATGAAAATTCCATGCCTTTTATGCTTGAGTTGAAAAGATCCAAGTGGGTTTGCTTTGTCGCATTGCATTGTTCTGGACTGCTTGGACTGCTTACCATAGCACTTTGGTTTGAACTAGGACAGTGTAGTGTATGCCAAGACCAATGTCTTAAGCTTCTAATGGTCCAGTTCTGGCCTAGGCTTGACTTGGTCGGTTAGCATAAGGTTTGACATGCAAATAACCCTTGGCAAAAATGAAAAAGGAAAATGAAAAAGCCTGAACATTAAAAAGATAACAAGTTTGCTGAAGCACTTTGTTTTGGACCATGCTTATCTCGGTAGTTATCAGTTAGCTTCTACATCTCATGCTTTACCTTGTCAACTCGAAAATGTGGTGATGCTTTTGTTTACAAAAATTGAAAAATGTGTGGTAATGACTTTCTTTAGATATTATCTGTTGCACTGATCATGCCATGGGTATTAGACAGTATGTCTTTTGCTATACTTATTAGATGTTGTAATTGCAGTCAATCATATCTGAGAAGCATGCTTTCTACACTCCACCTGCACCCCAGTTGCATTCATTGCATATTTTGAGGGGGAGTTGCATTTCAGAGGGAGTCTGTGTCTCTTTAAAGTGCATTTAGTCTCGCTTGATGAGTCCACTTGTCAACAAGGGGGAGAAAATTTGGGAAAAGAGTTTAAGGGGGAGTTTTGGCTTTCTCTGGGATTTGTTTCAGGGGGAGTTTTTGTCCCGTTTGTCCTTACTCTTTTGATATCCTTGTTGATGATTCTGAGATTGCACTCGTTTTGAGCTTTTACCTTTGGTTAACCATAATGACCGCTTCTTGCTTTTGTTTGGCTTTTTGTCATTAGGGTTAAACTTTTACTTTATTTTCTTCTTCTCTGTTTTCTTGTGTTTTGTTTTCGTGTTTCCATAGTTGCTTGAAGGTATTGAAAGCTGAAGAAGAGATGTGTTGACAATGCACTCATCAAGGGGGAGATTGAGGAGCCATGCTGAAGAGCGTGGGCCTCGTGGCTCCATATGTGATGAGTCATTGTCAACAATAGTCAAAGAGGACTGAAAAGAGAACATTGTTGTGTCTGGGCCACGTGTGACTCAGGTACACGGGCAGCGAGCGACTATCGGGCAGAGGAGCTGCGAAGTCGGGCTGGCCCAATTCGGGTACATGGGCTAGGAGCAGCAGAGGATCCACTGGGCTGTTGACCAGGATTGACTCAGGTTCACGGGCGGCGAGCGATTGTCGGGCTGAGAGAGCTGCGGAGTCGGGTCGGCCTAATCCGGGTACCTGGTGCAAAGTCGGTGGACGCTTTGTCAGTTTCAGCGCAAAACTGACAACCGCTGATCTCGGATCTAACTGTTCTGAGCCGAAGCCGTAGCTGCTACGAAAGCCCCGCATCAGGACAAGTCATCTGTAAATAGGAGTTTACTATTTTGTCCTTGGGCCCACAGTCAGTCAGTCGAGTCTGTAAAAATATCCTAAGGGCAGTTTGGTCTTTTCCTTTTATTTCAGCGTCTGTAAAAAACCTTAGGGGTATTTCTGCATTTTTCCATTTATTGGGCTGCCTATAAATAGGCCCCAATATCCTAGGGTTAGGGTTAACTCATTTTAATGCAAAAATCAGAGTTCCTACTTTCCCCACTGTTCAAACCACCGCCGCCACTGTTCTTCGCAATCCAATCATGCCTGTGCTTTCATCTCCAAAGTTTTTTTGATCTCCTGGTTTTTTGCGTACTTGTTTTTGTTCATCAACTCTGAAATCTTCCCCGTTGTTCCTGTATCGTTTTATCTCCAGGAAAAATCTTTTTTATCTTGGCGGTTCTTTCCGTGGCTAGCTCTCCTAGCCTGCAGCTACTTTGCTGTGAATCAGATTGTTTTATATCATCTTGTTCTTGTAGAAGCAGGGAGTTCCTGGTTTTGTTTTATTCCTAGCTGGCAGAACTTTGCAGCGTAGCCTTAATAGCAAGAAATATAGCTCTCCATGCTATTGCTAGGTACTTGATTACATCAATACATTTGTACTTCTTTCTCTAAACATTCAGGACTCTGCACTAGTACTTTGATCTTTAAAAACTCTATCTCGGTTTCCATGTCCGTACTACAAGTGCTGGTTTGATATTTTTACTGCTGATTTGATGAGTTATTACTCTGTGTATGGATTTTATACTTTCAGCTAGTTACATGCATTGCTAGTCTACAGCAGTAGCCGTCGTGTCTAGCTTTTGTTGCATAGCACGACAGCTACAAGCTGCAGCTACAACTCATACTCGCTAGCACCTATCCCTTGCTTCAGCTGAGCATGGCATTTCACATGCATGACATCTTACGCAAAGCTATTGTGTAGCAGAAGTGCAAATAGGTGTCTAGGCTCGTTGTGTCTGATAGCAAAACTAGCTTCCATAATTTTCTGCTGCTAGGTTGCTAGGTCCTGTCCCGAAGTCAGATAAAAGTTCTTGCATGGAGTTTTTCTATACCTGACAAACTTCGCCATTCGAAGCCTGGTAGCGGAGCTTTCTGGCTGGGTTTAGAGAGTGTAGAGAAGGTCCTTGCAAAGCCTCGCTATTGGGTAACTTCGGACCTGTAAGGTTCGACCGTTTTTATTCGAAGTATGCATGAGGGCTTCGGAGTGGTTTTGGCCTGCTGACTCAAATCAGACCTCGCTGTGGCTTTTCTCCTACCGGAGATACTTCGATTGGTTTTTTGTGGACATCTGTTCGAAGCTTAAAGCTCTATCTGCATTCACAGTTGGCACAGTCTTCGGTTCTTTTGTGTTCGAAGCTTGCTTATCTGTTTTCTGCTAACACGCATACTTCGCTAGCAAAAGCGTGTAAAGTTTTTCTTGCTGACATGTTGGACTTCAGAAAACATACTTTGCCACTGTCTGCGTAGGCTTCAGAAATCGAGTGTGTTTCCTTTGCCGAAGGTTGTCTTGGTTTCGTCAGGCTTCGTCACAACAGATTTCGATACTGTGGACTTCGAATCTGCAGGCTTCGACACTGCAGGCTTTGACACAGCAGGCTTCGTCAAGTACCTTACTGGAGACAACCTTGAATAGTAACTTCTCAGCTCTTCTTACGTGCACTCAGATAAATTGCTGTGATGATTTATTTCTGTGAAGTTTGATCTGCCATGTTTTGAATGCTTTAATTAATCTGCCTATTAGCACTGAGTTGGTGTCTTTTCGATTAGGACACCGGTTGTTGTTAGGCTAAATCCTTTGAGGCTCTGTTAATCTGTTAACCTATCTTTGATAAGTCTGTCGAGGTGCGTTGGGTGTTGCGAGCAGGCCATTGATTCGAAAGAATTTTTAGGCGCCCATTCACCCCCCTATGGTCGCTACTTTCGGTCCTACACTAACGCGCTCAACAATTAATCAGTAGAAATAAAACAAATAAAAATCAGTGAAAATAATCTAGCATTTAGTTCAAGTGAAAATAATCTGCTTTGGCAAGGCTACAACAAAGGCTGCCTCCGAAGCTTGCTTCAAGAAAGTCACAACAAATCCAGAGCTTCGGCTTGAGACTCCAGCTCGATCAAATCCCTAAGTCCACACGTCGAAGCTTGTGCCTTCAGTTGACAAAGCCTGAGTGATACCGAAGCCTGTGCAAGAAGCCTTTCGCAGGCTGTGAAGTCCTCTGCAGGCATCAAAGCCAAAGCTTCAGTGAAACCTGCTGAAAAGCTGCACAGTGAAGCCTACGCAGACCGAAGCCTACACAATGTTTGCTACAATTATGCGAGGCCAGTCGCAACTACGGCGAGTCGCCTTACGGAGTCTCAGATTTTACAACAGATTAAATTCGACCGAATAAGTAGTGCATGCAAATAATAAAATATACTTAAGCACACAAACCGAGAAGCTAGTTTCAGAGATTAAAGACTAAACAAAGAGCTACAATGCTAAGGCTTCTTCTTCTCTCCTGCATAGTCTGCGCTGCTTGCTCAATCTATGCCACAACACCACACCAGCACGCAACCTAGCCAGATCGGTAATCACGTAGTGAATTCAGAAAATCTGAGAGCAGTATGCATTTATGGCTGGTTCCTTTGAAAGACGCATCTGGTGCCTCCCGCGCATGCGCCCTGATCCCCATGCCAGAGATGTTGTTCTGCTGCTGCGGATGCGCCTATTGGCTAGGCCGCTAGGATGTTGCTGCCAGGCAAGGAAACCCGTTGCCTACTGTGTGTGAACGCCACGCCGAAGACCCTGGTCACGTTGCCTGCCACTCAGGATCCCTCCTGTGTGCGTGCTGCTCAAAAGGCCTAGGTGTTGTAGCCGCTACGCTGCACGAGGACGAGATGCTGCCAAGCCCGCACATGTCGTAGACCCTTCAGAAAACCAGCGACGCCGTCGATGAGAAAAAACAAGCGACGGAGAAAAAAAATCCCGGAAGAACAGTGGCGGCGGGGAGAAAAACAAACGAACTCTGATTAAGATTTCTGGTGAGTTCGCCCTAACCCTAGGGGGTTGGGGCCGATTTATAGGCAGCCCAACAAAAAGGAAAAAGACAAATTTATCCCTAAGGTAAATTACACAGACACTGTAATAAATTGGAAAATTACCGAACTACCCTTAGGGTTTTTTTACAGACTCGATTAACATAGACTGTGGGCCTAAAGACAAAATAGTAAAAATCCTAAATAAAGATAACTTGTCCTGATACGGAGCTTTCGTAGTAGCTACGGCTTCTCCTTAGAATGGTCAAATCCAAGATCAGTGTTGGTCAGTTTTGCGCCGAAAATGAGAAAGTGTCCACCGTCTTCGCACCGGGTACTCGGATTAGGACGGCCCAATTCCGCGGCTCCCTTAGCCTAGCAATTGCTCGCCGCCCATGTACCTGAGTCAATCCTAGTCAACGGACCAGTGAATCATCTGTCACTCCTAGCCCATGTACTCGGATTGGGCCGGCCCGACTCTGCAGCCCCTCTTCCCAGCAGTCGCTCGCCGCCCGTGTACCTAAGTCACGCGCGGGCTAGACACGGCAGGTCTCATCTTCTCTTTGACTTTCGTTGACAATCACTCATCACATCTAGAGCCATGAGGCCCATGCTCTTCAATATGGCTCCTCAATTAGGGAACTAATCATGCTTCGTCATCCTCGTCAGGATCCAATACTACCGAAGTAGCCATCGGAGTGGCGAGGGGCTTCACATCAGCCATGTCAAACTTCTTGAATAGGTCCTTGGTGTACTTCGTTTAATGAACGAAGGTACCTTATTTGATTTGCTTGATTTGCAAACCAAGGAAAAACGTGAGTTTGTCCATCATGGACATCTCGAACTCCCTGCTCATGGTATCCGCAAACTCTAATACTATAGCATGAGAAGAGCCAACAAAGATGATATTGTCAACGTAAATCTAAACTAGGAGGAAATCTTTACCATGCTTGAGAAAAGACATAAGCATATCATAAAAAGCCCGAGGGGCCTGCTTGAGTCCATAAAGAGCTTTATTAAGTTTAAAGACTTTATGGGGGTATTTAGAGTTTTTAAAGCCAAGGGTTGTTTTACAAAAAGATCTTCATCTATGAATCCATTAAGAAAATCACATTTCACATCCATTTGGTAAAGTTTGAATCCACGGGATGCAGCAAATACAAGTAAAATCATAATGGCCTCAAGACGAGCAACATGTCCAAAATTTTCAGCAAAATCAATCCCTTCAATTTGTGAAAAACCCTGAGCTACAAGTCTAGCTTTGTTTCTAACCACACACTCATCCTCTCCTTGCTTGTTTTTGAAAATCCATTTTGTTCCAATAAAATGAACATTCGGAGGGGGATCTACAAGCATCCAGACTTGGTTTCTCTCAAAAATTTTAAGTTCTTCTTGCATGGAATTAATCTAACTAGAATCAGATAAAGCATGTAACACCCCAAATTTTCAAAACAATAAATATATTATTAAATTCAATTTCTTGGAATTATTATTTCTGAAAATACTTTTAATTCCCTTTTATACCCTTTTGAACTACAACATAGAGTAGATGATCAAATTAGGAGGTGAAACTTTTTGTATATGATCCTAAGGCCAAGAGACAATTTTGAGAATTTTTACAAATTATTACTCACTTTGGAAATGCCCCAAAAGGTTTAAACTATTTTCTGTAATTATTTTTATTCAGAAATACTTAGAAACAGTACTGGGCCGTTTCCCCTCCCCTCCCTCTCTCCCGGCCGGCCCAGCCCACTCCCACCCGCGCGCGCCTTCTGACCAGTGGAGCCCACCCGTCAGTGAGCCCCTCTCCTCTCACGCGCGCACCCGACGCCTTGGCCCCACCTGTCGGCGCCAACTTTCTCCCCTCGCGCCCGAGCCCGACCCCACCCGTCAGTCTCCTCTCTCGCGCGCTCGTACCCGCTGACCACCTTGGCCCACCTGTCAGACCCGTCTTCCCCGCGGGATCCGCCCCCAAATCCCCCCCCTCGCCGGCCGAAGCCCTAACTCCGCCTAGGATCCGCCCTCGCCGGCCCCCTCCCTTTAATCCGACGCGTGCATTGAAATCCCCTCACCACGCCGGCCGTTTCCCCCTATTAATCCCGCCCGATTCACGTCCAGGTTCGATGAACCGCGTTCAACCCGAGCTCGCCGGCGTCAAAGCGCAATTAACCGCGGCCACCGTCAATTTCGCCCTCCCTGCCCCCGCCGGTACCTCTATTTAATCCCTTGCCCTCCACCGCGTTCGGTCCACGCCTCCATTCGTGCTCAAACCAAGCAGAGCGCCCGCACTTCGCCGTTTAGAGCACTCCCTCTGTTTCGTCTCCGGCCGCCCCTCGCCGTCGCCTCGGACCACCCCGGCCCTCGCCTCCGCCACCAACGTGATCACCAGGACCTCACCAACCTCGGCCACCGCTCCGTCGACGACGAACCTCGCCGGATCGCCGTCGCCGCCAAGGACCCGAACGCCTCCACCGTCTCCGCTCGTCGCCGGCCTCACTCCGTCGACCGCTCGCCGCCGCAAGGGTACCCCCGTGATCCTCGTGAACCCCTCTTTCCATTTTAGGCCTTAGACCCGCCCGCCGTCGCTCGCCGTGGCCGCTGGCCCGCTCGCCGTCGTCGGAGAAGACGACCGGCACGGGTCGAGTACCCGTGCCGTGTCGGATTCGCGCACGACCGTGCGATCTGGATCCGACGGCGACGATTAATCCCCGCGTGCGGTTTAATCTGATCCGTTAGATCTCGGCGAAGGGGTACGTTATAATCTCGGCCGTCCGTTAGTTTTAAAATCCCGCATCGCATCTGGGTCGTCCATCGCGTACCGGTTCAGCGTTTTAATCCTGGCCGTCCACGCCAACTTAACCCTCCCGCCTCGCTCTCGCGCGTTGGATCTGGATCCAACGGTTCAGATCAACCCGGCGCACGCGCACAGTGCGCGGGTTCACCGTGGGCCTGGCTCACCGTGGACCCGGGAGGTTTAAAATTTGAAAATAAATTCCAGAAATGCTTTTAAACTTGTAAAATTCATATCTAATGCATTTGAACTCTAAAAATTACCATTCCAATTTCAGAAAATTCATAAAATTATTCTCTACATGTTTATGCAATAAAAACAGTAGGTTTACTTTGACATTTTCATGTTTATTTAAATAAGTATTCAAATGCCCTTAGGATTAAATTGCAAATTTAAATATTTAAACTCCAGAAAATTTATATAATTGTTCCCTTCTGTTTAAACACTAGGACCACTGAGTTTTCTCTGAATCATTCATATTAAATTGATTAGAAAACTTAATGTAGTATTATTCACACTTAAAACCCCTTTTTAGGAAAAACAATAATTCATTTTGATTCATTTTAAATTATTTATGAAATAAAATTCAGAACCTTAACAACTGATTTTCTTTAAGGTCAAACCAACTTAAACCCATATGCTTGTTGTGTGATTTTACGTTGTTTATATCGAATGTTGTATTTATTTTACTTTATTATTATTGAAAAGACTACGACGCCGTCGAGGAGCCGGAATACTTCCCGGAAGTTCCTCCCTCCCCATTCGCTGAACAAGGCAAGTCACCAAACCAATCTTTTGAGCATATTGAACCCATGTTTGATTAAACTATCGTTAAAACACATAGGTTATATATGCATTAGTCAAATGAACCCTTACAATATATTTATTTAGGATCCCCCGACCTTGATGTGCAACCCAAGCCATGCTCTCTAGCCTAAACTCCTTGTCACCATATGATGTATGTTATTAGCTAGTGTCCAATGTATCGACACGATCGCTATAGGATAAAAATGAGTCGTAGTACTTGGTTCTACTATATGATCCCCATGGTTTCTTATCTATGGAATTCTGTCGGTGTTGGAGTTATGGTTGTGAGTGAATGCATGGTGGGTTCCGGGTGCAAGCTAGGGCATTGGTCGGTAGCACCCGGGGCACTATAAGGACCGGTCTGAAGGATCCGTTGCAATACACTTCCGTACTAACCACAAGTCTAGTGGGTAAGTCCTAACTAAGGTATGGGTTGTTCCAAACCGAGGCCACCAATTGGAGATGGGTCAAGTTGCACCTGCGGGTGACTTGTACCAATGTGGCGCAAAAGGGGGTGCGACGTTAGCCGGGATGCGGCCCGGCGCGCCGGCGAAACCTAGAGCGGGTGGTTATCGCTTGGAACATCTCATATTGAGGTTTTGGCACGAGTTCCCGTGAAATGGGTCATCTCGTTGGGATGAGTGCGTGCCTTGTGGGTACAGTAGTACACCTCTGATCAGAGTCATAAATCTTTTCGAAAAGCCGAGCCCACGGTCAAGGGCGGGTTGCGTGACATCCCACAGTTAGTCTACTTTGAAAATGTATGTGCATGTTGAATTGTCATGTAAGGACTGTTGTGCGAGGAGGTAAAACGTACTCCTCGAGTTAGTGGATGTTGTTGATGTTCATGTCTACTTTTCCGCATAATTAAAATGTGATTACATTAAATGCAATAACTGTAAATGTACTTTTCCGCACTTTGAGCCATTACCCTTCCTTGTTTATTACCTTGCATTATTATTTGCATTTGCGGTGGCTTGTTGAGTACTTTTTGTACTCATACCCGTTGGACCCCACAGAGGATACCTACTATGAAGACGGTCTGGAGTAGCGACCCAGTCGAGAAGAAAGATCCTGAAGAAGGAGTTCGTCATGCCGTTTTCTAAAATATTTTATTTGCTGCTTTTACTAAAGACAATGATGTAATAACTATGGTCTGCGTGCCATGAATACTGTATGATGTACGTATGTCGCATGATGAACCTCTTGGATTATTGTTTTTCTTATGAAATTCAATAATGTCTCGATTTGATAAATCGGGGCGTGACAAGATGGTATCAGAGCCGACTCGACTGTAGGAAGCCAAACAGACCCGCCTAGCCACGGACCATAGGAAATTATTTCTCGAAAATCTAATTTACAAATTTTGTTCCTCTCCTCACTTTTATTCAACTTACTGTTTTGTAGATGCCAGTCTACCGGGTTCAAAGCTTCTGCCGACACTTTGAGGGCTTCGTCAGGGAACTCCGGATGATGCTCACATTCCTCGGGTTCCTCTTCGAACCCGAATTCCAAGGGATCTACTTGGAAGAATTCGCCGGGCCTTGCGACGTCTCCCTCACCGTCCACGGCTCCGGAGAGCATCTGCCACCCTACACTACGGCACTTGGAGGCCCGACCTTCGACGTCGCGTGCCAACGAGTCGCCCTCCAGGCCCTCATGGAGCTGAGGATGATCTACGACGATCGTCTTCAGAACACATCCTTCCGGCTTGTGCCGAAGCGTACTCCCGGCGCCCACCGCAGTATCTACCACGGAGTTCACTCCGTGCGTGATCCAGCCATGGCCCGGCAGTCACGTCTTCTACAGGCTATGGATGATCTCCATACTGAGGCGGTGCTCGACGCCGACGAGCACCATGAGGCGGTCGAGTTTCTTCGTGGAGAAACGAAGAACTTGATCCAGCAGAACGGCGAGCTGCAGCGCAAGATCATGCAGCTGCAGAAGGACATCGCTGAGATGGTCCCTCTCCTTCCAAGGAAGAGGAAGCCCATCCGCGAGCCCGTCCCTCGCCCCAAGCGGATCCCACCTCACCCCTCCACCGCCGGACCATCTACCGCCAGCATCCCTGCACCACGCCCCGGCCTCGTCTCCGATCCTATCATCGAGAACTTTCTCGAGCCCACCGTCCCTTCGGAGCCGCGCACCCGTGGTTCCGAGAGCACGGAGACTGCCTCCGGTGGCGAGTAGGCGTAGGAGTCACTATTTTTAAATAAAAATTCGTATGTGGTGCTACCCCTGACGAGTGTGTCTTGGGTAGAATAAAAAAAACTTGATTGTAATGAACATTCTACCACTGAATTTATACATGAGTTGAAATTATTGTTTTGTCAATTCTTTTGCCTTATGACTATGTATATTCAGAAGATGGCCGCCCACCAGAACCCCGACTCCAACAACGGAGCAGGAGGAAGCCGGGATGCGCCCGAGGGAGTTGTACCCCACTGGGGTGCGACAGGCCCACGTCAGTCTGGGTCGCCTTCCGCCAACCACCCCACCTTGGCGGAAATGATGGCGAACCAGAATCACCTGATCACCGCCCTCCTCACCCAAATGCAGCACCAGCAGGCTCAGTTGGACCGTCTGCAGAACGGGGAGTCCGCCCCTCGCGCACCAGCACCCGCGGCCGCTCCGCAACTCTCCGAGTTCTTGCGCGTGCGCCCGCCCATCTTCTCGAGCACGACCAACCCGATGGAGGCCGGAGATTGGCTCCGCACCATCGAGAAGAAGCTCGACCTCCTCCCCTGCACAGACCGGGAGCGAGTGGCCTTCGCCACTCATCAGCTCCAGGGTCCCGCCGCCGAGTGGTGGGACAACTACCGTGCGTCCCAGCCTGAGGGCCACATGGTGACTTGGGCGGAGTTCACCATCGCCTTTCGTGCCGCCCACGTCCCCGCCGGTGTCATCGCGGTCAAACAGCAGGAGTTCCGCGACCTGCAACAAGGCAACCGGACTGTCATGGAGTACCTCCATGAGTTCAACCGCCTCGCCCGCTACGCACCGGAGGAAGTGCGCACCGACGCCCTCCGCCAAGCCAAGTTCCTAAGGGGACTTAAGGATGAGCTGTCCATCCAGCTCGTCGCCGCCGACTTCGCCGACTTCCAGCGGCTGGTCAATAAAGCGCTCATCCAAGAGACTGAGCAGAACAAGCTGGACCTCAAAAAGAGGAAGATGATCGCCTTCAAGCACCAGCAGGCGAACACTCAGAGGCCCCGCTTCGTCCCTCCGCCACCAGCACCCGCCTACCATCCTCGGCCCGCCTTCAGGCCACCGCATGCAGCCGGTGGATCCAACGCCGGGCATCCTCGCCCCGCTCCACCAGCTCCGGCCGCTCAGCCCGCACCGGCCGCCAAAGCCCCGATATTGAGGGATCGCCAAGGAAGGCCGGTCGTCTGCTTCAACTGCCGCAAGGAGGGGCACTACTCCCACCAGTGTCCCCACCCCAAACGGCCCCAAGGCGCGGCGCCCAACCAGGCGGTGCGAGCCCGCGTAAACCACGTCAACGCGGAGGAAGCTCAGGAGGCGCCAGAAGTCGTGCTCGGTACGTTTACTGTGAATTCCGTACCGGCCTTAATATTGTTTGACTCTGGAGCGACACACTCCTTCGTCTCCGAGGATTTCGTAAAATCACATGGACTGGACGTACTTCCGCTACCCACACCCATGGTTATTACTACTCCCGGCAACAAGACCTTAGCCCGCTTATATAGCCCTAAGGTTCAGATTGAGATCCTAGGAGTATTGTTTCGAGCCGAGCCAGTTCTCATCCAATGCACCGGGCTTGATTTCATCCTAGGGATGGATTGGTTGATGAAGCATAAAGGTGTGATCAACTGTGCCAACAAATCCGTCACGGTGACCAACCCAGAAGGCGAAGTCGTTACCTTTCGTATGACCAGTCGCAAGCCGCTCAGTGCGTCCCTTCACTCTTTGGCCCTTGAAGAAGTACCCATAGTCAAGGAGTTCGCGGACGTCTTTCCTGAAGATCTACCGGGAATGCCTCCCAAGCGAGACATCGAATTCAGGATCGAGCTTGTCCCCGGCACCACTCCAATTTCCAAGCGCCCATACCGGATGGCCGCCAATGAACTAGCTGAGGTCAAAGCCAATATTGAAGACCTAGAGCAGAAAGGGTACATCCGACCGAGTACCTCACCCTGGGGTGCCCCAGTTATCTTTGCCTTAAAGAAGGACAAGACCAAAAGGATGTGCGTGGACTATAGGGCCTTGAACGATGTAACCATCAAGAACAAGTATCCTCTGCCACGGATCGACGATCTGTTCGATCAACTGAAGGGATCCTCGGTGTTCTCCAAGATTGACCTCAGGTCGGGATATCACCAATTGAGGATTAGAGAAGAGGATATACCCAAGACTGCCTTCACCTCCCGTTATGGCCTCTACGAGTATACGGTGATGTCGTTCGGACTCACGAATGCCCCGGCCTTCTTCATGAACATGATGAACAATGTATTCATGGAGTTCTTGGACAAGTTCATCGTGGTATTCATCGACGATATCCTCGTTTACTCCAAAACCAAGGAAGAACACGAGACTCACCTCCGTCTGACCCTCGGAAAGCTAAGGGAGCAGCAACTGTACGCCAAATACAGCAAATGCGAATTTTGGTCGTCTGAGGTGAAGTTCCTCGGCCATGTCATATCCGCCGGAGGAATAGCAGTAGACCCAACCACCGTTGAAGCGGTAACCAACTGGCTACAGCCAACGACCGTGACCGAGATCCGGAGTTTCCTCGGATTGGCCGGATACTATCGCCGGTTCATCGAGAATTTTTCCAAGATCGCCAAGCCGATGACCAGACTTCTGCAAAAAGAGGTGAAGTTTGATTGGACCCCCGACTGCGAAGAGAGCTTCCAGACTCTCAAGAAGAAGCTCGTGTCAGCCCCCATTCTGACTCTGCCAGACATCCGGAAAGACTTCCACGTCTACTGTGATGCCTCTCGTCAAGGATTGGGATGCGTCTTAATGCAAGAAGGGAAGGTGGTATCCTACGCCTCCCGGCAGTTGAGACCACATGAGCTGAACTACCCAACTCACGACCTGGAACTAGCAGCCGTGGTTCATGCCTTGAAGATATGGAGACATTACCTTGTGGGGAATCGGTGTGAGGTCTTCACCGACCACAAAAGCCTCAAGTACATATTCACCCAACCAGATCTGAATCTCAGGCAAAGGAGATGGTTGGAACTGATCAAGGATTACGACTTGGGCATCCATTATCATCCGGGCAAAGCGAATGTGGTGGCAGATGCCCTCAGTCGAAAAGGGTACTGCAACGCCATCATGGTTCAGGACCAAGCTCCTTTACTGTATAAGGAGATGGAAAGGTTAAACTTGGGAATCACCACCCGAGAGTACCTCGCTGCCTTGGAATCTCGGCCTGTCTTAATAGACCAGATCCGAGGGAAGCAGAAGGAGGATCCGGATATCCAAGCGATCCAGCAAAACATGAGGAAGGGTAAAGCCCCCGGATTTTCCGAAGATGAGCATGGTACCATCTGGTTCGGAAACCGAGTATGCGTACCCAATCAACCAGAGCTGAAGACCCTCATCCTTCAAGAAGCCCACGATACATTATACTCCATTCATCCCGGGAGTACAAAGATGTACCAAGACCTGAAGGAAAAATATTGGTGGGTCAGCATGAAGAGGGAAATAGCTGAGTATGTGGCCAAGTGCGACACATGCCGGCGAGTCAAGGCAGAGCATCAGAGACCTGCTGGGCTTCTTCAACCTCTCAAAGTCCCTGAATGGAAGTGGGAAGAAATAGGAATGGACTTCATCACGGGACTACCCAGGACCCAAGCTGGTCATGATTCTATCTGGGTGATCGTCGATCGACTCACCAAGGTAGCTCACTTCGTTCCGGTCAAGACAACTTACACCGTCGCCAAGTTGGCTGAGTTGTATATGACCCGGATCGTGTGCCTCCACGGATTTCCCAAGAAGATTGTATCTGACCGCGGGAGTCAGTTTACCTCCAAGTTTTGGAAGAACCTTCAAGAGGAACTCGGCACCCGGCTGAACTTTAGCACCGCCTATCATCCACAGACCGACGGTCAAACCGAAAGGGTCAACCAGATATTGGAGGATATGCTTAGAGCTTGTGCTCTAGACTTTGGCGGAATGTGGGACAAGAACTTACCTTATGCAGAGTTCTCCTACAACAACAGCTATCAAGCCAGCCTGCAAATGTCCCCGTTCGAAGCACTCTATGGGCGTAAGTGCAGAACGCCGTTGCTCTGGGATCAAACCGGAGAGTCACAACTGTTTGGGACAGATTTATTGAGAGAAGCCGAAGAGAAAGTTAAGATCATAAGAGACCGCTTGAAGGCCGCCCAATCCAGGCAAAAGAGCTACGCCGATAACCGTCGAAGAGATCTAGCCTTTGAGGAGGGCGATTACGTCTACCTCCGAGTCACTCCCCTCCGTGGCACTCAAAGGTTCAACATGAAAGGCAAACTAGCACCCCGCTACGTCGGACCTTTCCAGATCCTCCGTCGACAAGGAGAAGTGGCATATCAACTTGAACTGCCCCCATCCTTGGCAGGCGTTCATGATGTGTTCCATGTCTCGCAGCTAAAGAAGTGTCTCCGTGTGCCCACCGAGCAAGCCGACCTTCAGCAGCTTAATGTCCAAGAAGACTTGACCTACATAGAGAGGCCCGTCAAGATCTTGGAAACCAAGGAGAGAGTAACCAGAAGTCGCGTCGTCCGCTTCTGCAAAGTCCAATGGAACAACCATCCCGCCGAAGAAGCCACTTGGGAAAAAGAAGACGAGCTAAAAGCCCAGTACCCCGAGCTATTCGAGTAACGTTCCAATCTCGAGGACGAGATTCTTGTAAGGGGGATAGGTTTGTAACACCCCAAATTTTCAAAACAATAAATATATTATTAAATTCAATTTCTTGGAATTATTATTTCTGAAAATACTTTTAATTCCCTTTTATACCCTTTTGAACTACAACATAGAGTAGATGATCAAATTAGGAGGTGAAACTTTTTGTATATGATCCTAAGGCCAAGAGACAATTTTGAGAATTTTTACAAATTATTACTCACTTTGGAAATGCCCCAAAAGGTTTAAACTATTTTCTGTAATTATTTTTATTCAGAAATACTTAGAAACAGTACTGGGCCGTTTCCCCTCCCCTCCCTCTCTCCCGGCCGGCCCAGCCCACTCCCACCCGCGCGCGCCTTCTGACCAGTGGAGCCCACCCGTCAGTGAGCCCCTCTCCTCTCACGCGCGCACCCGACGCCTTGGCCCCACCTGTCGGCGCCAACTTTCTCCCCTCGCGCCCGAGCCCGACCCCACCCGTCAGTCTCCTCTCTCGCGCGCTCGTACCCGCTGACCACCTTGGCCCACCTGTCAGACCCGTCTTCCCCGCGGGATCCGCCCCCAAATCCCCCCCCTCGCCGGCCGAAGCCCTAACTCCGCCTAGGATCCGCCCTCGCCGGCCCCCTCCCTTTAATCCGACGCGTGCATTGAAATCCCCTCACCACGCCGGCCGTTTCCCCCTATTAATCCCGCCCGATTCACGTCCAGGTTCGATGAACCGCGTTCAACCCGAGCTCGCCGGCGTCAAAGCGCAATTAACCGCGGCCACCGTCAATTTCGCCCTCCCTGCCCCCGCCGGTACCTCTATTTAATCCCTTGCCCTCCACCGCGTTCGGTCCACGCCTCCATTCGTGCTCAAACCAAGCAGAGCGCCCGCACTTCGCCGTTTAGAGCACTCCCTCTGTTTCGTCTCCGGCCGCCCCTCGCCGTCGCCTCGGACCACCCCGGCCCTCGCCTCCGCCACCAACGTGATCACCAGGACCTCACCAACCTCGGCCACCGCTCCGTCGACGACGAACCTCGCCGGATCGCCGTCGCCGCCAAGGACCCGAACGCCTCCACCGTCTCCGCTCGTCGCCGGCCTCACTCCGTCGACCGCTCGCCGCCGCAAGGGTACCCCCGTGATCCTCGTGAACCCCTCTTTCCATTTTAGGCCTTAGACCCGCCCGCCGTCGCTCGCCGTGGCCGCTGGCCCGCTCGCCGTCGTCGGAGAAGACGACCGGCACGGGTCGAGTACCCGTGCCGTGTCGGATTCGCGCACGACCGTGCGATCTGGATCCGACGGCGACGATTAATCCCCGCGTGCGGTTTAATCTGATCCGTTAGATCTCGGCGAAGGGGTACGTTATAATCTCGGCCGTCCGTTAGTTTTAAAATCCCGCATCGCATCTGGGTCGTCCATCGCGTACCGGTTCAGCGTTTTAATCCTGGCCGTCCACGCCAACTTAACCCTCCCGCCTCGCTCTCGCGCGTTGGATCTGGATCCAACGGTTCAGATCAACCCGGCGCACGCGCACAGTGCGCGGGTTCACCGTGGGCCTGGCTCACCGTGGACCCGGGAGGTTTAAAATTTGAAAATAAATTCCAGAAATGCTTTTAAACTTGTAAAATTCATATCTAATGCATTTGAACTCTAAAAATTACCATTCCAATTTCAGAAAATTCATAAAATTATTCTCTACATGTTTATGCAATAAAAACAGTAGGTTTACTTTGACATTTTCATGTTTATTTAAATAAGTATTCAAATGCCCTTAGGATTAAATTGCAAATTTAAATATTTAAACTCCAGAAAATTTATATAATTGTTCCCTTCTGTTTAAACACTAGGACCACTGAGTTTTCTCTGAATCATTCATATTAAATTGATTAGAAAACTTAATGTAGTATTATTCACACTTAAAACCCCTTTTTAGGAAAAACAATAATTCATTTTGATTCATTTTAAATTATTTATGAAATAAAATTCAGAACCTTAACAACTGATTTTCTTTAAGGTCAAACCAACTTAAACCCATATGCTTGTTGTGTGATTTTACGTTGTTTATATCGAATGTTGTATTTATTTTACTTTATTATTATTGAAAAGACTACGACGCCGTCGAGGAGCCGGAATACTTCCCGGAAGTTCCTCCCTCCCCATTCGCTGAACAAGGCAAGTCACCAAACCAATCTTTTGAGCATATTGAACCCATGTTTGATTAAACTATCGTTAAAACACATAGGTTATATATGCATTAGTCAAATGAACCCTTACAATATATTTATTTAGGATCCCCCGACCTTGATGTGCAACCCAAGCCATGCTCTCTAGCCTAAACTCCTTGTCACCATATGATGTATGTTATTAGCTAGTGTCCAATGTATCGACACGATCGCTATAGGATAAAAATGAGTCGTAGTACTTGGTTCTACTATATGATCCCCATGGTTTCTTATCTATGGAATTCTGTCGGTGTTGGAGTTATGGTTGTGAGTGAATGCATGGTGGGTTCCGGGTGCAAGCTAGGGCATTGGTCGGTAGCACCCGGGGCACTATAAGGACCGGTCTGAAGGATCCGTTGCAATACACTTCCGTACTAACCACAAGTCTAGTGGGTAAGTCCTAACTAAGGTATGGGTTGTTCCAAACCGAGGCCACCAATTGGAGATGGGTCAAGTTGCACCTGCGGGTGACTTGTACCAATGTGGCGCAAAAGGGGGTGCGACGTTAGCCGGGATGCGGCCCGGCGCGCCGGCGAAACCTAGAGCGGGTGGTTATCGCTTGGAACATCTCATATTGAGGTTTTGGCACGAGTTCCCGTGAAATGGGTCATCTCGTTGGGATGAGTGCGTGCCTTGTGGGTACAGTAGTACACCTCTGATCAGAGTCATAAATCTTTTCGAAAAGCCGAGCCCACGGTCAAGGGCGGGTTGCGTGACATCCCACAGTTAGTCTACTTTGAAAATGTATGTGCATGTTGAATTGTCATGTAAGGACTGTTGTGCGAGGAGGTAAAACGTACTCCTCGAGTTAGTGGATGTTGTTGATGTTCATGTCTACTTTTCCGCATAATTAAAATGTGATTACATTAAATGCAATAACTGTAAATGTACTTTTCCGCACTTTGAGCCATTACCCTTCCTTGTTTATTACCTTGCATTATTATTTGCATTTGCGGTGGCTTGTTGAGTACTTTTTGTACTCATACCCGTTGGACCCCACAGAGGATACCTACTATGAAGACGGTCTGGAGTAGCGACCCAGTCGAGAAGAAAGATCCTGAAGAAGGAGTTCGTCATGCCGTTTTCTAAAATATTTTATTTGCTGCTTTTACTAAAGACAATGATGTAATAACTATGGTCTGCGTGCCATGAATACTGTATGATGTACGTATGTCGCATGATGAACCTCTTGGATTATTGTTTTTCTTATGAAATTCAATAATGTCTCGATTTGATAAATCGGGGCGTGACAAAGCATGACTCACATATAAGGGCTCAAATGAAGCAACAAATGCAGAATCAATGAAATGAGCGTGAGAATGTGTTACCCTTTGATAAATCTCACCAATGATCTACTCGGGAGGATGCATCCTTTGGATGTGGTGCGGAGCCTCGCGGCGGGATGCAGTCTCCACCTCAACTTGTGTCGGGGAGCGGTCAAAGATGACTGATGTAGAGGTAGATGCTTTGGGGCCTCTTGCCGAAGTGATCGAAGCAGGGTCTGCTTCGGGAATCGATGTCAAGAGAAGTAGGGGTTTGTCCTCGATGTCTTCGGGATCTTCTTCTTCAAAGATGGTCGCATCCATATCTTTTCACTAGCAAGCTCAAAAGATGAACTAACACGTGAGGTTGATTCATCAAAAGTCACATCACATGACTCAATGACAGTGTTAGTATCTAAGTTGAAAACTTGATAGGAGTGCCACTTAGTAGAATAACCCAAAAAGATCCCGTCAGAAGAACACGACTCAAATTTATCCAAATTCATCCAAATACTCGAAGATGAGTAACATTTGGTTGTATCCAAAAACGCAGTTCATAAGAAGTTAAGTTCAAAATTGAGCGCAGAAATATCCGGTTTGAGACGTAACAACGTGTGTTCATGGCTTTAGCCTAGAATCTTCTAGGAGTCCTGTGCTCATCGAGCATCATCCTAGACATCTCAACCAAAGTACGGTTCTTTCTATCAACAACACCATTTTGTTGAGGAACCCATAGAGCAGAGAATTGATGTTTTATACCATGCTCCATAAAAAGTCAACAAAGAGATTATTTTTGAACTCGGTGCCATTATCACTTCGAATGAATTTCAATGAACCTAGAAGTTCAGTAAAAGGTCCCAAAGCTAAGCTCTGAAAGTGTGAAAACACTTTATTCTTGCTAGATAAAAAGTAGACTCCAGAGTAACGAGAGTAATCATCGACAATGACAAAAACATACCATTTACCGCCTACAGAACTGACCCGTGAAGGATCTACAGTGTCCATATGGAGAAGTCTCTGGGTTGTTCAGTCATAACCATATTGACTGGTTAATGCGAAGCAGCAATTATTTTTCATGTCGATAAGGTGCACAAACTAAATTCTTCTCAAATTTGAGCTTGGAGAATCTTCGGATCATACCTAGGGCACTCAATCGAGCGAGCAACTCAAAGCTCATATGCCCTAATCTCCTATGCCACTTTCAGATCTTAGAAGAAAATTGCGCAACTAAATAGTGAGAAGAACTAGATGACTTAGAAAAATCCGCTCCAAAAACTCTCCCAACACTAAAAATCTTGCATACCAAAATGCCATTAGAATTGAGTACTTGTGAAGTATCGTGTTGAAAATGCACTTTGAAGCCCTCATCAAGCAACTAAGATACTGACAACAAATTGTATCCCAAATTTTCAACCAAAGCAACATCTTTGAGAGTGAAATTTGAGTTGATTCTTACCACACCTTTACCTTTCACTCTGCTTCTTCGGTTATTGCCGAAGGTAATGTACTTCTTTTGCTTAGTTGTGGTGAGGCTGGAGAACCATGATGAGTTTCTGGTCATATGGCGCGAACAACCGGAGTCCATGATCCACGTGCTCTCCAAGCCTCTATCTGGTACCTACACAAAATCAAAAAATCTGAAGTGCTCAGTGCTGGGGATAGTGTAATACTGATGAGGTATCCAGCACCGATAGACGCGAGTGGTAGGAAAGGCAATAGTAGGGAGTCTACGGACATGATATGTAGCATGATGTAAAGTGTGAGGTCTACCTACA
This sequence comes from Zizania palustris, assembly GCA_019279435.1. Lineage (NCBI taxonomy): Eukaryota > Viridiplantae > Streptophyta > Magnoliopsida > Poales > Poaceae > Zizania > Zizania palustris. The sequence continues at coordinate 85,334,821 of JAAALK010000289.1, forward strand.
TGATGAAAACCAGACAAATGTCGATGTCTCCCAACCTATCGAGGACCAAAACCACTAACATGTGGCCTAGCATAATATGGGTCATGGTGTATACCACGAGGGACAAAACATCTCATCTAAGCACGGGGAGTCTCGAAAACTAGATGAGACGATAAACAGACTCATGCATACATAAAGATGGGTAATACATGTCCTAAAAACTCTTCTCCTATGAGTGTCACTCATCCTTGATGCGATGAAAACAAAACCCAACAAAATGACCCTCTCGCTAACAATAAGAGCAATGAAAAAAACTTTTGGGGGCACTCACATTAGTCTTAGGAGCAACTCTCACAGACTCCTTGGTCCTTGGGTTTCTACTGAGGGTTTTTCTTTGGTGGAGTTGGTGTTTTCTTGGAAGGCTTGATAGGCATCTTGGCTTTCGGAGGATTGTCTAATAGGGCTCTTTCTTTCTCAAGGGTTGTGGGAGGAGTGAACATAGTTTTGTTTGGTGTAGTTGAAGTGGTTCTCTCATACCCCAAACCTAGAGCTAACCCTGCCCTATCAACACACATTTTGGTTTTAGCCAAAAGCAAATCCATTATGCCTTTCCCTTTAGTACATTTATCTACTTGCACATATTAAGGGTGATGCAGGTAGAACAAGCATGCTGCACATCCTTAGAGTACTCAGCACTCTCTAATCTAGACTCTAATTCATTGACATGCTTGTCCCTCAAATTAGTGTTTTCAATAAGTAAATGACGGTTCATGCATTCATTAACAACAGTTGGTCTAGACTCCACCTCCAAAAGATTCTTCTCTACAACCTCAAGGTTATCAATAGCTTGAGCATGCACAGAACGAAGTTGGGCAAGCTCACTCATGACAACGTTATAGGATTCACAATCAGCATCATCAATCTTAGACTTAAACATGGCATATTCAGTTGAAACAGATTCAAGCCTAAGTCTAAGTTCTTTTCTTTTGCTGACAGCTTGTTTAATAATTTATCCTGATCGATGACTACATCATTCAGTTCATCTACTTTGAAAGCAAGCTGGTCATAGGATAGTGGTACCTCAGATGAGCCTAGTTCATCGCTGCTATGGATACTGTCAAGCATGAAACAAAGGTCGGTGAAGTCCTTCGCCTTCTCCTCCTTCATTAGTGTTGGGGGAAATACTTCATCCCTAGGGTCTCTATAGTTATAAGACAAAGACAATTTACTAGACCGAAGTTCAAGTATTAACTCCGGCCTCACGTATGATCAAGCTCGGAGAATCCATGCAGGCTTCTGTTCGGAGTATGACTTCGAAGGTTCAATCTTCAGAGAGCTTATCTGCCAGCGAGGATAGAAGACTTATCTTCTTTCTAATTAGATTAGTCTTTTACTATTTAACCCTATTAGGGGTACCGAAATAGTTTCCACTATGTCGGTTATAATTGAGGGGTAAAAGGTCTTTTCCTTAAGATTTTTACCTATAAATACCCCCATTCTCACCCTGTAATGAGGATCGAATACTCAGTTATTCAATACACAACTTCGAACTAATTCGAGCTATTATCCTATTTGGAGGCTTGAAATAGTCCGCTTCACAAACTCTCCGTTTGTTAGTTCTTAATCTTCAAGAACCTGTTAGTGTAATCCTTTACGCCAACAATTAGAGACTCCTCCTCCTCAGAGATGGACTCCACATCTAACGATGTGTCGATGTTGCTAAGAGCCGCCAGAAAGGCTTTGGAAGCATCCTTGGCTACACTCTTAGCCATCTTGCCCCGCTTACCCTTAGATAAGGGTTTCCTCTCATTCTTGTGGTGTTTTGGGCGCTCACTCTCTTCTCTCCTCTTAAGCTTAGGGCAATTAGCCTTAATTTGAGAAGTGTTACCACACTAAAAACACTCTCTAAAGCCACCTCTCCACTGATCCCGTCTCTCATTGTAAAAATGGGTGAACCTTCTCGCAATGAGAGCAAGCTTTTCATCATCCAGAGTATACACCTTCTCTTTTGTAACAAAGACAAGGGAGGAAAAAGCAAAACCTCTTGCAAGAACACAAGTACCAAATGTGCTTGGTTCTATTGAGGTGCCATGGCTAGAGCTAGAAACTAGTGCCACGGGAGGAGGCAAGGAGTTTCTATGGCCTACGAGAGTTGTCTAATCTAACCTAATGGATACATATTTATAGTATGTAGACTTGTCGTCCAAGTAACTTATCCAGCCAATTCTGGATAAACCTATAACCATCTTCTATTCTTATCTCCATCGGCTCCACTATCCGATCATGCAGTTGTTGTGGACGGGCTCCTCTAACTTTACTTGACCAGATCCTCTTTGACTTTTTGTTGACCGTGCGACAATTCGTAGTTAGCTTTTGGGCTTTACCAAATCTTGGCGTCAACACATGCCCCCGTTTCGGAGCATTCTGGGATAATTGATGCTTCGAAATTATCAGTCATAATCACTCCCTGCCAGGACGTCCTTTCAAATGTCCTCTCCAATTTATTTCTAGTAGCCGAAACCCTTCATCTTCCAATGCTTAATATATGTTGCAAGGGCATCGACTCCACTTTATCTTCTTCCTCTTATGCCTCTTCTTCTACTTTGGCCATGCAAGCATCAAGGTGATAAAAACGATGCAAAGAGAGGTGTGAGAGTGAATGTAGATGCAAGCCTCTGAAACAGGAGTAACAACAATTACAGCACAACGCAAACATTTGCCTTGAATATTGTCTAAAAATACTATATGATTAGCTCATATGAATAATATCTAAATAAAATCATGAGCAAGCAGTTTTTAAGTTTTGGCAAATAAAAGTATCACCACTCAAACTAGCAGACTAGCATGATAAGACATTAAGAGCAAAAGCTAGCAAATATCTACCTAGATAAGCTTATTACAAAATCATGGATCTTCAACATACTTGTTATCCAATATTTTTAAGCTTTTTGTTTCCTCCTTCTTGTAGTTGCAGGGGTTATTGGCTTGTCAACCTTATACTGATCAACAAAGCTAAGCCTAGGTCAAGCAAAGACCATTAGAAGCTTAAAGCATTGGTCTTGACGTACACTGCAATATCTCAGTTCATACCAAAGTGCTATGGTAAGCAGTCTAGAACAAAAGTAGTGCGAAAAAACAAACCCACCTGGATATTTTCAATTTTAGCACAAAAGGCATGAATATCAATTTCATGATCTTTATAATTTTCCAGAATATTATTTCCATGAAAAGCATTTAAATGTTCAAGTTGTATGTTTGCATCCAACTGAAAAAGGACATAGCTACTAGGCATGTAAAAGATACAAAAGCAATCAACCTACACATGCTAGTTACCAGAATAAGTGGTGACCATATTTTAAATTTTAAGACATAAAAGCCACGCCCTTGACAGATTTCAGATATTTTTAATAGAGCATAATCAACATGATCAAAGACAATAATTCAAAGGCAGATATAGGCATGTGCATGTAAAAGCAGTTAATCATATGACAGAAACATGTGAATGCAATAACACAACTCACTCTCATAAAATGCCATAAGAATGTGTTCTTCGCATTATACTTATCACCGATTTTTCATATCGTGTACTGTTGACTGTTGAGTCTTCTGTGTTATGTTCTCCTCGCTTTTGGTAATTTTTTCTAAGGGTAATGCCTTCGCACCGGCCGTCTCAAGGCGACACCATAGGCATCAGCTGAATGTGATTCATCCGAGCGCTTATAATATTCTTCCTTAGTCGCTTCGCTCGGTTTCCTCTGCCTCGAAGTCTTATTGTTGTCATTAGGGCCTAAAGGCGATGACTTTGCATCGGCTATCTCAAGGTGACACCATAGGCATCAGTTGTGTGCATCACCCGAATGATCAAAAAATATTTCCTTAGTCTCATCAATTGACCTCATTTTCTGTTGATGTGGCAACCTTTTAACTTGCTATCGTTTCATTGGATCCGTGGTGCCTCATGGAGGCTAACCATGGCCCACTGCATAGCCCGACGCCCGCACTGTAATGGTTTATCAATCACGCCATCATCTAGCCAAAGTCACACTTGACGCTATCCTTATAGCATAAGCTTGGACGGTTCTTCGCTGATTGGCGAGATACCATTCTCTGACACTTCCAGGAAATTACCATCCGAAGTATTCCCTGACAAAAAAGGAATCCATCTACCTCTCACACTAATAAATCGATTGTATCTATGTTTACCGTTTTTTCGGCGGGAATAACCTCCACTTGATCACCGACCCACTGCATGAGGTTTTGATGCATTGTTGAGGGGATGCAGCAATCCGCGTGTATACAGTCGCGTCCCAACAACAAGCTATAGGATCATTTCTCCTCTATCACGAAAAATGTGGATGGCACCATCTTACTTCCAACTATTAGTTCTACGTTTAAAGCTCCCATTGTGTCTGACAAGTTGCCGCCGAAATCCCTTAACACCATGTTTGTTCTGATGAGGTCTCCAGGCGTCTTCCCAAGCTTTCAGAAGGTGGCGTAAGGCATCAAATTGACGGTTGACCCTTCGTCTATCATCATTTTGGACTTGGCTTCCCATTAATCAACCCCGAGACGTAGAGAGGCCTCATGTTCCGATGTTCTAGATCTTCTGGTTTATCAAAAATTACTGGCTATGGAGCCAACATTATTTGACCCATGGTATCGGCCTACTCCATGTCTTCCTCTGAGATGGCCCAATACTCTGTAGGAGGAAGAAGACCTTATTTATCTCTACATCTTTTTTGTCATTGTGATTGGCCTTATCTTTTGCGAGCCATTAACTCTTGATCTTAGGAGGCAAATCAACTCCTTTGTCATGCACTTGTGCCCTTCCTGATCTTTGCTGCAAACGCTGCACCCTTATTTTCTAGCTTCGCATAAAAATTCCGCGAGTGCACCATTGCGTCTTCTCCATTATGTCTTCATTATTACCGGTCGTTGGGCTGATTCCTTCGGGACCGACGGGGCCAAGCCTTTATAGCACTGATATCCTTGGATGCGACAATCTTTGGCGCATGGTTCTTTGATCATGCCGCCTCAGCTCGTCGTTACGTGGTTGATGATCACCTGGTGCCCTGTTGCATCCCGAGCAGTCGTCCATGGATGGTAGACGTAGCCCTTCATTCCAATGAAGTCGGAGGAACTCACAATTCCAATGGGGATTGAAATGTGAGTTGATATGGTTGTCTTCGCTACCTTCCCTCTTGCCAACCTCTTCTTATATTTTTTGATAAGTCTTGCTAAGGTGACATTTCCATTGGTCTGCCTTCTATTCCTTGTATGCTGATTGTCACCACAGTGCGCGTGCACCATGTTGACTAGGAATGGATGGTCGTCTATATTCATCGGTTGTCTCCCATCATCAAACTTGATCCGGCCTTGTTCTACAGCTGATTCGATTTGCTACCTGAAGACCTTGCATTCGTTAGTATGATGTGATGGGAATTATGCCACTTGCATTATTTTATCTTCTTCAGTTCTTCGGCAGGTGGTATTATGTGGCCAGGCGATAGGTAAATTTTCTTCTCCCTGAGTAATAGGTCAAACATTTTATCGGCCTTATTGATATCGAAGCCATACTTCTCTTCCTTTTTGGCCGGTTTTATCCATGGGCATGCGACCTGTTTCTTGTTCTTAGACCACTCTGCCATCCCGACATCCGCGTCAGAGTCGTTGTACTCATCGCAGTCTGAGTGGTACACTCGGGCGTACGCAACCTTCTTCTGGTACTTGTCCTGTCTGGCTTCTTGGAATCGACTCTCATGGGCCAAAACCCTTTGCAGCAGTTGTGAGAGGCTTTCGAACTCATGTGATGAAAACTTCTCCCTGATAGGGCCCAAAAGTCCCTTAAACGCCAGCTCTGCCAACTGCTATCACTGAGGCTCACACTATAACATCTAATCCGCATGTCTAGGAACCTCTGTATATAATCTGGGACCAATTTGTTCACCCTTTGTTTTAATGATGTCAAATCGGTCATCTTCATCTCCTGGATCCTAACGAAGAAGTACTTGTGAAACTTATTTTCTAGGTCTGCTCATCCTCTGATGGAATCCACCGGTAGCGAAGAAAAACACGCGAAGGTCAATCCTTATAGGGATAGTGGGGAAAACCGGGTGAGAAATCGGCTAATGTGCTTGATTGTGGGAAACGAGTCTTGTGTTGAGAACTTGGTGAAATATGGCACATTGTATCGGCTTGGCAGCGGCACTCGATCAAACAATTCTGGATATGGCCGTTGATACATGTATATCTTCTCTTTGGGCTTCAACCCGAATTGATCCTTGATTAGCTTTGTGATCCGATTTACCCAATCATCTTCATGCTGGCCCGATGACAGACATTGGGCAGGCATTAGTGCCTGTTGATACTAGTCCCAGTAAGCAGTGTCGTATCTATATTGCCTTGGATCGTTGTAGGGCATTGCTCAGTAGTACGACGTCCGATGATATCCAGGAGGGATGATATCGGGTGCCCCCTTGCCGACATGAGGTCCGCCAGGGGTCTCTTGCGATGTCATACGTCACTTGCAGCACGCCTTGCCCTGGAATTCTTGGGTCAGACGTTGGGAACGATGTGTGCACATTCTTATCAGCCCCGCTTGGCATGCCCTAGGGTGGACTATGTGAGGGGGCCAATGGCTGGGTCGCCTTGTTGCCTTCATAGCCAAGCAAAGAGTTCGGCTGATCTGTCCTCATCGGCCCTTGAGATAGTGACGCCGGCTGAGTGTGCTTTCATAGTCTTAATTGGTCATCGGGGAGGTATGCCGGACCTTGCGGTGCCCCGCGAAGCACCATGCCCACGATAGCCTCCTTAAATAGCCCTTGAATAGTCTTATCCAATGTCCCTGATTGGCTGACTAGCGAATGGCGGATCGCCTGATCAATGACCTCTTGGAGACTGGCCTGAGAGTTCTCTGTCGGCTGGCCACCCTATTTGGTCAGCAGTAGCATTGGAAACGGGGTCCTCTGAATGGGGCCCAGCCGATTCATGTTGTAGACTTGTAGGCATGACTTTCAAAATTCCTCCACATGTTGTTGCACCGCTGACCTCTGCTCTTCGGTCAGAGCATCCATGGTTATCGGGATGACATTTCCCTCACTAAGCTCGCCCGCCATGGCCGAGTTGTTGGAGATGGCCCCACCGGGCATGCCAAAAAGTGTTTTGGCGTGCTTTTTGGTCACAGGTTGACACACGGTTGACACACACGTGACCTAAGAGATCTGCTTAACTCTAGTGTATGTCCTACATTCTTAGAAGAGGGGTTCAAGGCATGCCAATTAGTTTGACTCTACAACTAATAAGGGATCAGAAAAGATAAATGTTAGTAGCATAGTCGATCGGCTGGCAAGCCGATGACCATGGCAAAGATTATAAAATCATGAATCACCATGCCGGTCGGCGATAAGGCTGATAGCCCAAGTTGACCCAATCGAGCGAAGGTGCCATCGGCCGATAGAAAAGATAGATCATGCATATAGGCCAATGCACACCCTTCGACGATGAATATGATACGGAGATGAATTAAAGATAACCTATCAGCTTGTACTCTGATAGAAATAAATAAACCATGCCAGATAACAAATCTATATTGTGGATACCATTACAATAACTAGATCAGACCAAACAAAGACAATAGCTAATCACAATGATCTGAACAATATATCAATGAATCAGGCAAACTTTATTTAGATTAATAGTGTACGGCATGAAAAAGATACAATAGCAAGAGATGTCGGACCTAACCGATGAAGTCTCAAACTACCAGACCCAGATCACATCAATATAAGAGATCAAACCTAACTGATGCAGCTTTAGACCTAGCCAAATACACTGAGAACAGTCAGCGACAATACTTTTTCACTATTCTCCTCAACTTATCGAACTGATCCAATGCAGTCGTGATGATACTAACCTAGTTAGTACGGATGTCGGGGGTGGCAGGACTCACCTCTTAGCCGGAGATCGAAATGATGTAGCCTAGCTCTGAGCGCCCGATTCCCGCTTGATAACCTTGGGGCTCAAGGGTGGCGATGCGTCGATTGGTTGGTTGAATGAGAGTTGTCTAATCTAACCTAAGTGATACATATTTATAGTCCGGAGAATTGTCGTCCAACTAACTTATCCAGCCGATTCTGGATAAACCTGTAACCATCTTCTATTCTTATCTCTGTTGGCTTCCCTATCCGATCATGCAACTTTTGCAGACAGACTCCTCTAACATTCCTTGACCGGATCCTCTTTGACCTTTTGTTGACCGTGCGGCAATTCGTAATGAGCTTTTGGGTTTTACCAAATCTTGGCGTAAAAATGGCATTGATCCAACTTAAATCAGATAAAACATGACTAATATCTAATGGCTCAAAAGTAGCAACAAACGCAGAATCAGTAAAATGAGCATGAGATCTCGTTACCCTCTCATTGAGGTCATCAATAATCAAGTCTAGAGGGTGATGTCGCTGATTGTGGCGAGGGGCCTCTTGTCTTGATAGAACCTCCCCCTCAACCATAGCTAGAGAATGCTCGATGTTGGTTGAAGTTGATGCTAATGCTTCGAGACCATTTGCCGATGTAGATGAGGGAGCATCCACTTCATGAATTGGTGGAGTAGGGTGAGGTAGAGGTTCATCCTCGTTCTCTCCAAGGTCTGTTGAATCTTCTTCCACAAATAAAGTTTGGTTCATCTCCTAGTCACTTGCATATTCAAAAGAGACATTAAAACAAGGAGATGTCTCATGAAAGGTCACATCACATGACTCTATGATGATGTTAGTGTCAAGATTGAAAAGTGGTAAGAATGACCATGGGGTGAATAACCCAAAAAAGATGCCATCAGAGGATTGTGACTCAAATTTGTAAAGATTACCAAGTTTTAGGATGAAGCACCGACATCCAAATACTCTTAAATAAGAAACCTTGGGCTTCCTCCCAAAACGAAGCTCATAAGAAGTTAAATTCAAAATTGAGCACAAGAAGTTCCGATTAGAGATGTAGCAAGCTATGTTGATGGCCTCAGCCCAAAACCTCCTAAGAGTCCTATGCTCATAAAGCATTGTCATATCCATATCCACCAAAGTGCGATTTTTCCTATCAACTACCCCATTCCGCTGAGGAACACATGGAGCAGAATAATGATGTTCTAAGCCATGCTCAAGGCAAAATTCATCAAAGAGATGGTTTTTGAACTCGGTTCCATTATTACTTTGTATTGCTTTCAATACACTAGTAAGTTCCTTAAACAATCTCAATGCTAAGCTATAGAATTGTGAAAACACTTCATCCTTTCTTACGAGTAGCGAGAGTAATCATCCACCAGGACAAAGACGTACCATTTACCTCCTATTGAACTAACTCTAGAAGGACAAACTATATCTAGATGAAGGAGTTCTCTGGTTTGTTCAGTCATCACCAGATTGACTAGTGAATGGGAGGTTGCAATCATCTTTCCTTGTTGACAAGGAGAATAAACAAGGTTCTTCTCAAACTTGACTTGGGCAATTCTTGGATCAAGCCTAGGGCACTCAAACGAGTGAGCAAATCAAAGATCATATGCCCTAGTCTCATATGCCACATCCAAAGCTCTGAAAAAGGTTGGGCAATTAAATATTGAGAAGGACCATGACACTTAGAAAAGTCAGCTCCAAAAACTCTCCCTACTCTAGAGATCTTGCAAACCAAAGCGCAAGAAGAATCAAGGTCTCGAGAAGTATTGCGTTTGAAATGCACTTCCAATCCTTCATCAAGAAACTGAGATACACAAAGAAGATTGTATCCCAGATGATCTACCAAAGCAACATCTTTAAGAACAAAGTTTGCATTGGTTTTTACCATTCCTTTTGCTTTTACTTTTCCTCTTCGATTATTCCCAAAAGTGATATATATACTCATGATACTTTATCGAGGTTAGACTAGAGAACCATGATGAATTTCCCATCAAATGGCACGAATAACCGGAATCAATGATCCACTTGTTCTTCAAGCCTCCATCTACCACCTACATCACATGAGATAATATCAGGTGCTCAGGTTGGGGTAAATGAAAAACTTCCTAATAATCCATCATTGAGAAACTTCCTAATAAGTGGATGAGAAACATGATGAATAGTATGAGATCTCCCAATGTGTCGAGACTCAAAACCTCTTACACGAGATCTAGAACCATATGAGTCATGATAACATCCAGGCTGGGCAATGCCTCTAGAATGAAAATGGGGAGCATCATCAAATCGAGAATGAGAGTGAGTAAAAGGATCATGTATACCAACAGATGGGTGATACATGTCCCGAGTACCCCTCTCTGAACATCGCTCAACTCTCTTACAACAAAAATAGAAGCCAACCAAATGACCATCTCTCTAGGAGTAGGAGCAATGAAAAAGACTCTTTGGAGTTTGGGTATTGGCCAGTTGCACATCTCTCACATACTTTCTCACCCTAGACTGTTGAGTTTTCTTGGGTTGGGAGGCAATTATCTTTTTTGGTGGGCTGAGAAGATTTCTTGGCTTTAGTTGGGGTGTCTATCTTGGCTTTTTCCTTCTCAAGGGTAGTGGGTGCAGTAAAAACAGTTTTGCCCTTCCCATATGGTATAGTTCTCTCAAAGCCCAACCCTGAAGCCAAACCAGCCTTATGAGAGCACACCTTGGTTTTGGAAAAGAGTAAATCCATCTATCCCTTGCCTTCAGAGTATTTCTCCACAACAGAAAGGAGATACTCATTTTCAATCATGAGTTTCTGAGTTTGCCCTTTAACCCAGCTGAGTTTGTCCTGAAAGATAGTCATGTGGAAACATTCTAGCTGCACATCCTTAGAACTCCCAACACTCTCCAATATAGACTCTAACTCTTTGTCATGCTTGTTTTTCATTTCAACATTTTTAGAAAGCAAAGAACAATTTAAACAAGCATCTGAGAGAGTGGACCTAGACTCCTTCTCAATGAGATTCTTCTCAACATTCTCAAGTCGATAAATGACTTGAGCGTGAAAGGAATGAAGCTCGGCAAGCTCACTCATGACTATCAAGAAAGAATCATAATCATTTTTATCTGACTCAGACTTAAGCCTAGAAAGTTCAGTCGAAACAAACTCATACCTAGGTTTAAGTTCTTTTAGTTCACGCACAACTTTCATAAGTAATCTATCCTGACTAACAAGATCATCATTCAAAGTATCTACTCGAATGGAAAGTTGGTCATAGGATAGAGTTACCTCAATGGAACTAAGCTCATTGTCGCTTACATTGTCATCTCCATGAAGTAGAGACCAGGGAAGTATTTCCCTTTCTTCTCGGTCTTCTCTCATGGTTCATCGTCATCTTAGCTAAGCTCCTTACTCGACAATGTGTCAATATCGTTGAGGGCTGCCATGAAAGCCCATGAAGCCACTTTGTCTGCCTTCTTGGTCATCTTGTCATGGTTCTTTTTGAAGAAAGGCTTCTTGTCTCTCTTCTTGTGCTTGTCGTGATCACACTCTTCCCTCTTTCTGATCTTTGGGCAATCAGCCTTAAAATGGGAAGTGTCACCACACTCAAAACAAGCACGAGAACATCCTCTCCTTTGATCTTGCCGATTGTTGTACAAACGATTGAACTTTTTCACGATGAGAGCAAGCTCTTTCATCATCCAAAGTGTCCATTTGTTCTTTCATGACAAAGATCGAGGACAATGTAAAACCACCCAAAAAGGCATTTGTGCAAGAATAACTGGTTTCAGCTGGGTTGCCACCACTAGGACCTGAAATTAATGCCATGTTCTGAGATAAGGAGTTTCCATGTCCTAGCCGAGAAGCCTTGGCTATCTCAGAAGACTTGAGATTACTAAAAAGTTTGTAACAAGTTATTGTGTCATAACTTGATGACTCCTCAATAGTAGGTATCTTTACTTCCTATATGCTACGATCAAGAGCATATGGAAGCTTGATAGCTCTCTCATGATCTGAACAGGCAAGAAAACCAGTGGAACGCATGTTGCTAACAATCCCATCAAATCTAGCAAACATGGCATCAATAGATTCACTAGGGCTTTGCACAAACATTTGATATTCTTGGTTGTAAGTAATTTAGTGCCCGGCCTTGATCTAATTTATGCCCTCATAAAAAACGCTCAATTTATTCCAAATCTCCCAAGCTGCTCGATGGTGTTGAACTCTGTCGAACTCATTTCTACTCAGACTTGTGAACAATATGTTTCTAGCTTTGTTGTTGTAGTCATATTGTTCGATCTAAGGTTGAGTGGTTCGGACGGGAGGATTTCATAGTTGGAGTCAACTATTTCCCACACGAAACTTCATTGGCTCTATAAATAAGCCTCCATGTGCAACTACCAGTAAGAAAAATCTTGCCCATCAAACATATGAATCTTTCCATGTTTATCCATGTCGCCAAGTGATCACAAAAGCCAGATAAGACAACTAATGATTTAACTAGGATCTGATACCAATTGTTGGACCAAAACAAGAGACCAGACGGGGGTGGATGGGAGCTAAAAATTTTCTTTGGAAATAGACTTTGAAAATAGCCTTCGCTTGTTCAAGTTTGGAGGTCCTAACAATACTCCAATCTAGACATTCCACTGAGTTGTACATCAGATCATATGAGGACTCCACACAAGACTTTGCACATAGGTTCAATCTTTGAGCAAGACTTTGTTGGTGTCTTTTTGGTCATACTTTGACACACACATAGCCTGGAAGATCTGCTTAACTCTAGTGCGGGTCCTACAATCTTAGAAAAAAGGTTCAAAGCATGATAATTAGTTTAACCCTGCAACTGATAAGGGAACAAAAAATATCATTAGTAGAAAAGACGATCGGCTGCCAAGCCGATCACTGCGGTAAGAATAAAACAATTGTGAGCGAATAACGGCAATCGACCATAAGGACGATGACCAAGGCAGAGCGATCGGGATGAATGTGCCATCGGTCGATGAGATAGGCAGTTTTTACGCATATGAGCTGATGGCCATTCTCCGATAGCGGATAGAATATAACGTTGAATTGAAGATAACCTATCGTCTTGTACTCCAACAAAAATAAATGAAACATTTTAGATAACATATATGTATCATCAAAATCATCACAATAAGAAGATTGGACCTAACCAAGATGGTAGATAGTCACGATAAAATTAACAAAACTTCAAATTATTGGACACGCTTTATTTAGATGAACGATATACAGCACAAAGAAAATAAAATATAAAAAGATGGCAGACCTCACCGATGAAGTCTCAAACTACCATACCTAAATCACATTAATCTAATAGATCAAACGAATGCATCCTTAGACCTAGCCAATACATCGAGATAAACCGGCAATCTCACTGTTTTAGCCGATGCCTCAAGAGATCAAATTGATACAGTCGTGAGGACACTGACCTAGTCGATATGATCATCGGAGGTGGTGGGACTCAACTCTTCACCGGAGATGAGAAAGATGTAGCTTAGCTCTGAGTGCCGAATCTTGCCAGGATTAACCTTGTGAAGCCAAGGGTAGTGATACGTCGAGTTGTTTGTAGGGTTGGTTGTTGTGTTTGACCTAACTAAGGGATACATATTTATAGTCTGTAGACATGCCATCCAAGTAGTCTATCCTAACTGATTCTTGATAATCTTTATCTCCTCTCACGTTCATCTTCATTGGCTCCTTCATATCCGGTCATGTTGAAAATAGCACAGACGGACTTCTTTGACCATCTTTGATCGGACCCCTTTGACTTCTATTGACCGTGCGGTATCTTCTGTGGGCCTAGGCTTTAACCAAATCTTGGCGTCAACCCATGCCCCCGAGTTTCGGAGCATTAAGGGGTAATTGATGCTTTGGATGGATGTTGCTTGGATCGACACATTTACTTTTCTTTTTGGTGGCGTAGAACTAGGCTTCATCCCACACAGTTTTGTATTGTACTCATTAAACCGAAGATCCTACTCCTTTATTCCCAAACATACCAAGATTTTGGTCTTTCAAAAACTGCACATGTGATTACCTTTTACAGAACATTGCAGGTGGTCCCCTCCAAATCTGGTGGGATCGGCTTGACCCAGCTACCGAGGAGTCGTTCTTGCTCTATAAGTGCCTGTCGAGCCCTCTCCTTTCTCTTTACGCTTCCTGTACAAACAACACTCTTGCCCCCCGAGCTCACTGCCATCTGTTGCTTAGTGCTACTTGTGTCCACATTCGTCGTCTTTCCCACCGGCTCTGCGTTCCAGTGATGCTAGAATTGTAACTGTTGGGGAAAATATCTCATCTTCGGGGTTATTGCCGAAACAGCATAAAGGCAGATAGCAGATTCGAAGGTTCCTAGACGTTCATCTTTGAAGATACCCGGAGTCAAGTTCGAAGTACGAAGATGGGCATTGGTTCGGAGTACATCTTCGAACTAAGGTCTTTCGAGATCTTTTCTGCCAGCTAAGATGGAAGACTTATCTTCTTTCTCATTAGATTAGTCTTTTACCATTTTAGCCCTATTAAGGGAGCCGGATAGTTTCCACTATGTCGGTTGTAATAGAGGGGTAAATAGGTCTTTTCCTTAATATTTGGGCCTATAAATACCCCCCGTTTTACCCTGTAATGGAGGAGGAAGACAAGTTATTCAATACACACGTTCGAACTATTCTAAGTTATTATCCTTTCGGAGGCTTAGAACAGTTCTCTTCGCAAACACTTCGTTTGTTAGTTTATATTCTACAGAAACCTGTTAGCGTAATCTTTTACGCCAACAGTTGGCGCCGTCCGTGGGGAACCAAGTTCTAAAAGCTTGTTCTCTACTGCTGACTGCACTCCGAAGAGTACTTACGGAGGGAGCCTCGGAGTTCCAAGACTTCGCGCACCCTTCAGTTAAGGGCTTCTTAGTGCAGCTCGAAAGCCTTCTCTCGACCCCTCGAGTCGTTCGAAGTCCTCCATCTCCAAGACATCTTAACGGCTAGCTATGCCTCCGAAGTGTGGTCAAGCTTCGGGTCCTCTTCGAAGGTCCCCTCGGACCAATGGAGCCGGACCCTCAGCTAATCCGACGATTCCTGCAGAGACCGCTGGGCGTCGAGCGCCCCGGGGCCCTCTGCCTCCTCCTACGGTGCTTCAGACCGACTACGCAGCGAGCCGGGATCCAGAAGTGCCCTCCGACGAAGACGAAGGCCCTCCCGAAACCGAGGCTACGCAGTTAGCCAGGCTTCAGGAGGAGGTATCCAGATGGAGGCAAGAGGCCGCCGATTGCCTCTACACTCAAGCTTCCACTGAAACTCCAAGGGAGCCTCAAGACGATGGAGCCCGCAATCCCCCAGAAGTTATACAAGTCCCGGAGGAAGCCGAGAATGCCTCCTTCGATAATGAGTCTCCGTTACACCCTGATCTACAGAGAGTGCCTTTCGACCCCAGGTTCAAAGCCTCGAAGCTGCACAAATACTCCGGGGGGTCGGACCCCGGAGAATTCGCCCGCTCTTACGCCCTAGCAATAGAAGCAAGCGGAGGGGTGCGAAGCACCATGGCAAAATGCTTCCCCCTCGCTCTCGAAGGTGTGGCGCTCCGCTGGTTCTGGTCCCTAAAGCCAGGATCGATTAGTTCATGGGAACAGCTCAAAAAGAAATTTGTGAGCAACTTCCAAGGTACCTTCGTGGCCCCAATGTCCACAGGAAGTTTGTTTCAGGTAAAGCAGCGGGTGGGAGAAACCCTCCGGGAGTACTTCACACGCTTCGCCCACACCAAGTCACAGATCAAGGGCCTCTCTACCTCCTCGGTAGTTGATGCTGCCCGTGAAGGGGTGCTGAACCCCAACCTCCTCAGCAAACTCCATCGGAAGCCGGTAACGTCTGTGGCACAGCTCATGGCGTACTTCGAACAGTATGCCAAGGCGGAGGAAGGATGTCTTCGGCGAGTTGAAGCGACATTGCCCACCCTCCGAGAGGTCAAAAGGGAGCCTGAAGCCTCCGCTACACTGCAGCCTCCACAAGACAACCGTTCCAACGAGTACAAGCAAGGGAAGAAGCATTTACGCTCGGAGGTGCTAAACATTGCACCTTCGGCCTCGAAAGCACCTGCCAATTTCCAGCAGGTAAAAAATTTCAAGGCTGGGCCACCAAAGCCTCAAGAAAGGATGCCTGGTAGGCGCCAGAGTTTTTTCTGTTGCGTGCATGGAAACAACAGAAGCCATGACACGAAGGATTGCAAGGCAGTATTAGCCCTTCGGGGCGACTACCTTGAGCGAAATACCGGGCGGGGTACTTCCGATCGAGCTCCACCAACGGCACGATCGGAGCCTGTTCAAACTGTGGCCCGAGCCGGTGCCCTCGAAGCCCCCATACGGCTACCGGTGGCCAGTATTATGCCACCACCAAAGCAAGAAGACCCACAAGACCGCGGCAAGAGAGTGGTCCTGCCCATCTCCGGAGGGGGGACCCTCGGAAGCATGTCCAAGAGACAGCGTCGCGAGTATGTCCGCGAGGTCGGGCACATTGGGACCTCAAGTTCCGCCGAAGGGATGCCAGAATGGTCCCGTGTGCCCATCTCGTTCACAGCCAGCGACGCGGCAGGGGTGAAGTTTCCCCATGCTGACCCATTAGTCATCTCTGCCAATATAGCAGGAGCAGATGTTCGAAGGATCCTGGTAGATGGTGGGAGCTCCGCAGACATACTCTTCGTCCAGGCCTTTGACCAGATGTGCATACCTCGCAAGCATCTGCTTCCAGCAGCCCGGCCGCTTCAAGGGTTCTCAAGACCGCCTCTCGATGCCCTCGGCCAAATAGGCCTCGAGGTTGCCTTCGGAGAGGGGCCTCTGGCCCGAGTAGAAGAGGTGATCTTCGATGTGGTGGATGCCCCTTACGCTTACAATGCTATCTTCGGTCGAGGGATGTTGAACCAATTCGGGGCTATAGCACATCACAATTACCTTTGTCTCAAAATGCCCACGCAAGGTGGGGTGCTTACTATTTCAGGAGACCAAGCTGTAGCCAGGAGGACAGAGTATGGCCATGGGCAGCCATTGGACCCCCGACAAGTGCATAATGTGGCGGAAAGCGCCGTAGAAATACCGGAGGCCTTGAACCCTCCGAAGGGATCCTCACTTAAGCCAAGCCCGGAGGGTGATGTCGAGACAAGAATAATCTCGGAAGATGGCAAAGAATACCCAGTGAAATTTGGCAAGGGGCTATCTCCGGAAATAACTGCCTCGTTAGATGAAGTCGTCAAGAAGAATCTAGACATATTTGCTTGGACCGACGAAGACATCACTGGGGTCGACCGAAGCATCATCGAGCATAGTCTGCTCGTCAACCCGAAGGCCAAGCCGGTGCGTCAGGGGCTCCGCAAGCTGTCAACAGAAAGAGCAAGCTTAGCCAAGGCCGAAGTAGAAAAATTGTTAAGGGCTGGCATTATCAGGGAGGTAGCCCATACTGAGTGGTTGGCTAACCCTGTTTTTGTAAGAAAAAAGGACTCGAACAAGTGGCGCATGTGTATTGACTTCACCTCGTTGAATAAAGCATGCCCACGAAACCCCTACCCAATGCCCCGAATAGATCAATTGATAGATTCCACAGTCGGCTCCGAATTATTAAGCTTCCTCGACGCTTATTCCGGGTACCATCAAGTATGGCTGAAGCGTGAAGACGAAGCCAAGACAAGCTTTATAACTCCTTCCGGAGTATTCTGCTATGTAAGAATGCCTTTTGGTTTACGGAATGTCGGAGCCACCTTTTCTCGCTTAATAGCTAAGGCTCTAGGTCATCAGATAGGCCGCAATGTCGAGGCCTACATGGATGATATTGTAATAAAAAGTGCTCAAAAGCACCGGCATAGCCTAGATCTAGCTGAAACATTCGAGAGCCTCCGAGCATGTGGAGTGCGCCTCAACCCCAAAAAATGTATATTCGGGGCACAAGCAGGGAAGCTGCTAGGGTACTTAGTTTCGAGCAGAGGGATCGAAGCTAGCCCAACGCAAATAAGTGCGCTGCAAAGGATGGCTCCACCAGAGAATTTGAAACAAGTACAGAAGCTAGCAGGAAGGCTCGCAGCACTCAGCAGATTCCTGTCCAGGTCGGCAGAGCGAAGCCTCCCAATTTTCAAGGCGCTAAAGAGATCCGAAGGCTTCAGCTGGACACCGGAGTGCCAGAAAAGCTTCGAAGATATAAAAGCATACCTCGGCACGTTGTCAACCTTAACTGTTCCCCTTCCAGGGGAAGCATTGCTTTTATATCTTGCAGCAAAAGGTTCAGCAGTAAGCGCAGTGCTGGTTCGAGAGGTCGAGCTTAAAGGAAAGTTGGTACAAAACCCAATTTATTTTGTGTCGGAGGCATTATTCGGAGCCAAGGTCAGATACTCCGAGCTCGAAAAATTTGCTTATGCCCTAGTAATGGCCTCGCGAAAGCTAAGGCATTATTTCTTGGCGCATAACCTCATCGTCCCTACGTCGTATCCTCTTGGAGATATGCTCCGAAACAAAGATTCCACAGGCAGGGTTGGAAAATGGGCAGTCGAGCTGGCACCCTTCGAAATCTCCTTCACGGCGAGGACGGCTGTTAAATCTCAAATTATAGCATATTTCGTAGCAGAGTGGACTCCATCTGCAGTATGGACCCCGGAGGAACCCTCCGAAGGTTTCTGGACAATATTCTCCGACGGAGCTTATCAAGCATCAGGTGCCGGGGCAGGGGCCGTCATCTTGTCACCATTAGGGCAAAAGACAATGTATTCTGCAAGACTCAACTTCCAAACCACTAATAACATTGCCGAGTATGAAGGAATCTTGCTAGGCCTCCGAAAGGCTAAAGCACTCGGAGCTACAAGAATAGTGATCAAGACAGATTCCCAAGTCGTCGCGGGGCATATTGACAAAAGCTTCCATGCAAAAAACCCACATCTCGCGCAATACCTTCAAGAAATCCACAAGGCCGAAGCGGCATTCAAAGGGTTTACAGTTTGAAGCATCCCTCGGGTAGATAATCAACTTGCAGATATTTTTGCAAAAGCTGCAGCAGGAGCGGTGGACCTCCCGGAGGGTGCCTTCTATGAAGAATTAGAGCAGCCGACAGCTGACCAAATACCTCATCAGAAGTAATGTGCATTCCAACTACAGATTGGCGGGCTCCGATAATAACCATGTTGCAAAGTAGCATAGACCCTCCGGAAGGCACAGAAGCTCGAAGGTTGAAAGCAAGAGCTCGAAATTACAAACTTATTGGGGAAGTGCTGTACAAAGCCGGAGTATGCTCACCCCTACTTCGATGCATCTCCCAGCCCGAAGGTCAAGACATACTTCGAGGCATCCACGAAGGGCTGTGTGGAGGTCATTTAGCCCCTCGAGCACTAGCAGGCAAGACGCTCCGGCAAGGGTTTTACTGGCCAACAATCATCAGAGACGCTGAAGACCTGGTTCGAACATGCCAAGGCTGCCAATGGATGGGCAGACGGAGTCATCGCCCGCCAGCTCAGCTTCAAGTTATTGCCCCGGTATGGCCAATGGCTAGATGGGGCATGGACCTCATAGGCCCTTTCCCACCAGCAAAAGGCGGGTTGAAATTTGCGGTGGTAGCAATCGAATACTTCTCAAAATGGGTGGAAGCGGAGCCACTGACAGCTATCACCTCGAGGAACGTGCAAAAATTCTTCTGGCAAAATATTATATGCAGGTTCGGAGTTCCCAGAGAGTTAACGGTGGATAATGGAACCCAGTTCGAAGCTGATACCTTTCAAACATTTTGTGAAGAACTAGGCATTAAGCTATGCTTCGCAGTAGGGCGACATCCGCAATCCAACGGAGCCGTCGAACGAGCCAACGGGAACATCCTCTCCGGGTTAAATCGCCGAATTGTAGGATTGGCCAAGGGGCTATGGGTCGAAGAACTACCTAAAATCTTATGGTCCATCTGAACCACTCAAACTAGATCAACAGGTTTCACACCATTCAGATTGCTCTTCGGAGATGAAGCCATGACCCCTACGGAGCTCAGAGGGGACTCGCTTCGCGTAATTAAACCCGGAGACGAGGACGATCGGAGTACTTCAATAGATTTGTCAGAAGAGACAAGGCTTCGAGATGTCGCCAACCTAACTAAGTACCAGGAACACACCAAAACGTGGTATGACTCGAAAGTCAGATTAAGTAAGTTAAAACCGGGTCATCTAGTATTGCGAAGTGTAATAGCTCCGGGGAAGCTAGGAAACAAATGGGAAGGACCATATGTTATCTTACGCTCAGGACGCCCCGGATCATTTAAATTAGCTAATTTAGAAGGGGAAGAGTTGAAACATGCATGGCATGCGGAGCACCTTAAGAGATATTACGCTTAAGGCCTCCTTGTAATCACTTGTAGCACTTCCTTTTTCTATAAATAAAGATAAGGGTCGAAACCTGTTTTGCCCTTCGAACATCCCTTACTCCTGATGGACGCATTAGGAGGACGGTGATGCTAGTAGAGCCAAGCATTTTTCGCAAAGACCCAAGGGGCTGACTGCGAACCATTGTTTCAGTTGCTCCGCCAACCTACGGATTCCAGGCTCCGGCTTGTTAGGATCCGTAGAAGAGTCTAAGGACTTTAAATAAAACAGATTTTCAGCCTCCGGGTGCGAAGTATCTGTAAAAGAGCCGAAGGTGGCCAACCTACGGATTCCAGGCTCCGGCTTGTTAGGATCCGTAGAAGAGTCTAAGGACTTTAAATAAAACAGATTTTCAGCCTCCGGGTGCGAAGTATCTGTAAAAGAGCCGAAGGTGGCCAACCTACGGATTCCAGGCTCCGGCTTGTTAGGATCCGTAGAAGAGTCTAAGGACTTTAAATAAAACAGATTTTCATCCTCCGGGTGCGAAGTATCTGTAAAAGAGCCGAAGGTGGCCAAAACCTACGGAGTCCAAGCCATTGGCTGGTAGACTTCCGCAAAAAAGAGCCGAAGGTGGCCAAAATATACGGAGTCCAAGCCATTGGCTGGTAGACATCCGTAAAAAGAGTCCAAAGAGACCATTGCAAACTCCGAACCATTGGTTCGATAGAAATCGCAAAAATAAACCGAAGGTGGCTAAAGCAAAACAGAATTTGAGCCATGAGCTTCGAATATCTGTTAACACAGTCCAAAGTGACAAAGGTACTAAATTGCCATTCTTCCGACTACAAATAGTCGAAGACATTTTATAAGATTTTAAAAGATCTTTAAATTACAGAGGGGCTCCGAACCCCCAAAAAATTGTACTCCGAAGTTTTTCTTTGCGCATAACCATCTTTGAATACATTTCAAAGTTGCTTATACCCAAAGAGGGGCTAGTAAATATGGAGACAATTTTAAATCGGTATTCATTATTCAAACGAACGTGTTTACAGATTACATTATGAAAAATTGGTATCTATACCAAGAAGGAATCGAAGACCTCTTCGGTCTCTAGATCTAGGGGTGGAACGACTAGTTCCAGCGCCGGGAGTCCTAATAACTTTACGTTTAACTCTCTTGCTCCCCTTCGAAGCTCTAAAATCCTTCTGTTCTTGTTGAAGCTCGGCCCAAGTTCGAAGCCGTTTGGGGCTTCTTTCCCAGCTTCCAAGATCTTCAGATCTTTTATTTTGAACCTCATCTTCGTCTTCAGACCAAATAGTGTCTTCAGAAGACGAAGTGTTTACGTTAACCTCTTTTTCTTTCTCTTTAATATAAGACAATACGTCTTTGATTACTTCGGGCGCAATTACGCCGGAGTCATCTCGAGGAATTAGAAATCGAGGACGCTTGTAAGTCTTTAGATGTTCGAAGGTGTTCCATAATGAACGAAGTTCCTCGTTAATTTCTAACACTTCGATATCTTCCGTATGAGACAAAGCCTAAAAATATGATAAACAAATTTTCATTGATAAAGGTTCATAAACACGAAGCTTTACATAGTCAAAAATCCTAAATTATTCCTAAACCTGCGGGTTCGGAGGAGGCTGACTGCTCGAAGCTTGGTTCCGAACTTGCTTCTGGCATTGGCCTTCGTCGATCCAAGCCTTGATCGCAGAACGACCTTCGGCTCTCCATGAGGTTTGAAAGGCTCGCCAGGCAGCAGTCACGCCTTCGGAAGGATTTAAAAGCCGCTCGTCGTCGAAGGTAATAGAACCCTCTGCGCTCGGAGTGATTGTTCGGCCCAAGTCCTCGTAGTAACGAAGTAGTCCGATGGCAGACACTTGTCCGAAGAGTTCTCCGTAACGAATACCCGCCGTCTTCATTTGTTTCACTGCTCCTTGGATCCTTTTTAACCGGCCCAAGAGAGTGACGTTGTCATCTGAAGGAAGTGATCCAGTAGTACCGAAGTACTCCAGAACACCTAGCATCTGTTCTATGACCTCCGTAGCTACCTTCTCGGACTTAAGCTTTTCTTCAATTAATGCATCCTTGCTCGAAGTCGTTTCTTCTAGAACTCCGGAAAGCCTAGCATTCTCCGTAGTTAAAGTATTCTTCTGATTTAGGAGTTGACTAGCTTCCTCTTGGAGCCTAACAAGCTCGGAACCCGCATTAGCATGCTCCAACCGCACCCTTTCTATTTCTGCTCGAAGCACGATCCTTTCTGCTCCGAGCTCCTTATTTGCAGCCTCCAAGCCCTGTCTGGCCCTGCGTTCTGTTGAAATCATATTATCCATTTGAGCTACTCTAGCTTCGGAGAATGATAAGTTGCGCTGAAGAGCTTCATTTTCTTCCCGAAGCTGAGCAATTTCACGCTCGCCCGATAAAGTTGCAGCACGGGCCAAGACCGCTTGCTAAGAAAAGAAAAAATCGAAGTAAGATATTATCCATGTATAATTTGCTATTGTTTCGAAGATGTTCCGTACCTGGTAGGCTGCTCGTTCCATGGCAACGTTTAGCTCCGAACTCTTCGCCTCGCTTAAAATAGCTACCAGCTCTGTCTCCCCGACTTCGCGACTAGCTCGACCCAAAGGTTTGAGCAGATTCCGAAGCCCAGTTCTTTGCTCCAAAAAAGGAGTTAAAAGAGGGAGCATTGCCGAAGCTTCCTGGTCATTCCTGCTCGGCGAAGCTCCGGAGGGTTCTCCTGAGGTCTTCGGAGCTTCAGTAGATGGCCCCCCTCAGTAGATCGACTTTCATCTGTTGATTCAGATGAAGTTGATCCTTGAGCAGGGAGAGGCTCTATATGTCTTTTACCCCTTCCAGGCCCCTGTTGAGCGACCTCCGGGTGCGGCTCCGAAGTTGTCGAAGGCCCTTGAATTGGATCTTCGCGATGTACTTCTACAGAAGGGGGATCTGCAAAAGCAAAGGTATTATACATTGTATAATTTTGTAGAAAATAATAAGAGAATTATGCGAAGTTTACCTTCGACATTTTGGGGGCGATCGAGCATCGGACTGCTCGGAGGATCGAAGGTGAGGTCTTCGTCTGAATCCACAGTTAAAACTTCGACTGCCGGAGTATCTTTTTGAGCAGTCCTCCCTTCGTCCAAAACTGAAGTTGTAGCAACTTCAACTTCACCCTCACCCACAGGGGCTTCGATTTGCTCTTCCTCTTGAGCATCTGGAGTTCTCACTTCTTCAATATTAGCCTGAGACTCCGTCATACCTGCAGTATCTTCAATATGAATAGATGTTTGAGCTGCATCTTCATCAATCAACCTCACTAATAGTTTACCTTCATCCTCCTTAGAACCGGAGGTTGAGGATCTTGGGCTCGGAGGTGCAGGCTTTCTAGGCTTTTTAGCCACTTTCTTCACCGGAGTCTTTGCGGAACTCGAAGCTCCAGCTTCGGCTTTTCTCTTTTTGGGTCCTTTCTCCGAAGGCACCCAATCCATCAGAGGGGGCGGAGTGAGTCCCAGCATCCCCCACACTCTGTTAAACCTTTCCCAACTTCCGACTAACTTGACTCTCCATTCTTTTTCGGTCGGAGTTGGAGCGCCCAAAATCTTCTCCGAAGCCCTTATGATCTGTTCCGAAGTAACAGGGGCTGAAGAAGCTAAAAAAGGAAAATAAATCAAGTTAATTTTTCTTTGAATGAATATGAATAAAACATATTGTCTTCGAAGTTACCTGCAGGGCTCGAAGTTGAAGCAATTTTTCGAAGACCGCCCTCCGAATCCTCTTCGAAGATGATAGGCCAGTTGGCCATCAGCGGAGAAATTTGCAGACCGAGGAATTCTTCGGCTAAGTCTCGCATGCTTAACCTTCGGCTAATCTTCTGAAGCAGGTTGACGCGGGCTTTCGAACTGACCTTCGTTGGGTTGCACTAAGGCTTCCTTCCGGAATTGGATTTCTTTAAGGGGTCCGGCCAGAGGACTGCTTGCCCCAACTTCGGCATAAAACCATCTCAGAACCCAATCAGTATACCATCTGGCATTGATGGCCTTGGCAGGAAACTGAAGGGCATACTCATCTCGAAGCCTAAAGTTGATACTACCGAAGGCTACTACTACTTTTTCACCTCCGGGGCCTACGAAGGTCTTTGGTTGGTATGTTGCTCTATGAAGTGCAGCGAAGATCTCTGCCCTCCCCTCACAACCTTTGGCTCTCAATGCCCATTCGATGATAGCCAGTCTAGCTACTGCATTCGGAGATAATTGAGGGAGGGTGACATGGAATAGATCGAGTACCTCCGCTAGGAAATCTACTGCAGGAAGGCCCAAGCCGGCTTCGAAGAAGGCTTCGAAAACAACTACTTCTCCGGGCCTTGGTGACGGAATAAGCTCTTTACCGGGCTTGCGGATCATCACTCCAGTACTAATTTTCCCTTCTACTGCGATTGCCAATGACTCTCTCTTGCAGGTAGAAGGCCCCAATTGGAAAGATTGATCCAAATATTTTGTTGATGGCGGGCACAGACCTTGATCATCGACATTTTGGGGATTTCTCCCTCCTGCCGCCACGGATGTCGCTGCAGATGCCGGAGGTGCCGTCGCCATTGCTGCCACCGCTGCAGCAGCTGCGGCCTGCTGCCTAGCCAAAGCTGAAGACCCCGCACCTTTGGTCTTCGCCATTGCAGTCACTGGGTTGCTTTTGAGAAACTAGAGGCTAGGGCTCAAGAACTCAAAGGGCTCAAAAGGTTTTTGATTGCGAGAAAGCGGTGAAAAGGTAACCGGGTAAGTTCTAGACCTTCTATTTATAGCCTAGATCTTACTTTTTTACCGTTAGTCCATGCCGTTTCGCATTCTTGCCGTTACCTTTTTCCGAAATTAACGCATTCTACAGTTTCCGTTAGAAACAGAAAGCTAACGGCTATTTTCTCTAAGTCTAAAAGACTTTCGAACTTCCTGAGTCGGTTCTAAGATAGTTCGAAAAGCAATTATCCTAAGACTGATTCGGAGTTTATATCTTCATGCATTTCGGAGATGAACTAAAAACCAATAACCCCTATGTTTGGTTATCTTTTCCTTCCATATACTGCTCTCCTAACGTTACAGGTTAAACGGAGAAGCGTATTCGAGGGGCTACTGTTGGGGAAAATATCTCATCTTCGGGGTTATTGCCGAAACAGCATAAAGGCAGATAGCAGATTCGAAGGTTCCCAGACGTTCATCTTTGAAGATACCCGGAGTCAAGTTCGAAGTACGAAGATAGGCATTGGTTCGAAGTACATCTTCGAACTAAGGTCTTTCGAGATCTTTTCTGCCAGCTAAGATGGAAGACTTATCTTCTTTCTCATTAGATTAGTCTTTTACCATTTTAGCCCTATTAAGGGAGCCGAATAGTTTCCACTATGTCGGTTGTAATAGAGGGGTAAATAGGTCTTTTCCTTAATATTTGGGCCTATAAATACCCCCCGTTTTACCCTGTAATGGAGGAGGAAGACAAGTTATTCAATACACACGTTCGAACTATTCTAAGTTATTATCCTTTCGGAGGCTTAGAACAGTTCTCTTCGCAAACACTTCATTTGTTAGTTTCTATTCTACAGAAACCTGTTAGCGTAATCTTTTACGCCAACAGTAACAATTAACATGATTCCCAAGGTGAGTTCTTCGACATTCTTTTCTTTTGCTTGATCCTTTTTAGTTTGCCCGCCATTTCTTTTTTCTTACTATTTCCCCTTTTACTTCTTCTGTAGAACTTATGGCACTAGGTCTTGATTGCAATAGATACTCACTCGTCTGGTTTCTTCTTTGGTCCTTTGGGTAATCCAGACCGTATAGATTTCATAAACCTCGAAACTTACAGAATCCCTTTTAAATATTCTCTCATGCATTCTTTTGATTGGGACCCTGGTTTTGATTTGTTTCCCTTTTCCATCCCTCGCTAGCGTGAATGGTATCTTATGGTATCAGCCACCTACCGCGCCTTTTGAGATGAGATTGATATCAATCATTGCATCGGCATTTTCCTTGTTGAGCCATACCAAAAGGAGCCGATGTGGGCCGCATCTTGTTACTTCTGCTATTATGCCTTCAATGATTTTATTTTTGGTTATGAGCTGATGAGTCCAACTTTACTTGATGCGTTCTTTTTAACTTGTCTCAACATTGATTCACCGGTTAATCCCATTTCCTTTCATTTCCAACCATCCCACTGCCTTAGCATCAAGTCAGCTGATAGTTGTACGACCGAGAGTAGCGACTAGAGGGGGTGAATGGGTACCTCAAAAATTCTTTCGAATCAATTGCCTTCTGCCAACACCCAACGCACCTCAAAAGATTACTAGAAACTCAACCAAAAACACAGATGGAAATAATGCTATCACTCTCTTGTCAATTATGAAGTGATGCGGCAGTATGAGAGATCACAAACACTAAAATAAACTTGCCTAAAAATAACCGATGTCCTAATAGAAAATACACCACAACAGTGCTTAAAGGCATATTAATATAACTCACATAACAAATGAAACCCCCACAAAAATTTCACCAAATTAGAGATAATCAATCAAGTGCATAAAGATAATTTCCAAATCACAGGCAGTTCATGAATATGATCAAGCACAATATTAAAAGCATTTAACTTGACAGAATAAATGCATTAAATAAAATGTGCTAACAGATAATTAATCTATTCCAAAATATTCAGAATAAACAATAGTGTACAAGAATCGAGCAGTGACTGTTTAATCTGTCTCCTGTAATGACAGCGCTTTATCAAAGTGCCAAAGCGTGGATCAACAGCGCCTTACCCCAAACACCAAGGCCACCACGCCAAGCACAGCGTGCCATGCCGCCACACGTTCGGTTCTTTCCCCCAGCCGGGCTCAGAAAATCCCCGAACACTTCGCGTGCGTGCACCTCCGTGCGGAGCCACGCACTGGATAGCTGCGGTTTTTGGAAAACCGACTGATTCTTGCGCCTAGCCACGCACCGCATAAGCTGAAAGCACTCCGCCGCACCGTATCAAGAAAACCGGCGCCGGTTCGGTTCGACGAACCCCTCGCGCGCGCCGCCCACGGGAAAAACCACGCGCCACTAGGAGCAACTGGCCTTCCCGACCAAAAACAGGAGCACAATGCAGAGACTGGATTAAATGGCAATGAGAGCTATAGTGCAGCAGAAAATATTCCGGTAGTGTGGAACTAGGAGGAAGAAGAGACCTCAAAATAAAGTGATTTCAGAATATTTCATTGAATGAGTTACCCTAAACCCTAAGGATAGGGGGCTATTTATAGTCAAGTTCACATTACGCGAAAAGATGAAATACCCCTTAGGGTTTATACAGATGCGATGTAAAATATAAAAGGATGAACATTAAACTTTTTATAGACGTGACGCACAGACTCTGAACCCAAAGGGAAAAAGGTAAAGACCCTATACTCTATCTATTTGGTCTGATGTTCCGCTTTCGTGACTTCCACGACTTCGCATTAGAACCGTAAATCTGTGTATCTGTTGTTTTGAAGTATGCGTCAGTTTTACGCCGAAACCGACAAGGCGTCCGCTCTCTTCACACCAGGTACCCGGATTAGGCCAGCTCGATTCCGTGACTCCATCAGCCTGGCAATCTCTCACTGCCCATTTATACCTGTGTCAAACCTAGTAAAGGGACGAGCGGATCCCCTACTGTTTCTGGCCCATGTACCCGGATTGGGCCGGCCCGACTCCGCGGCCCCTCTTCTTGGCTATCACTCGTCGCCCGTGTAACTGAGTCACACGCGGCCCAAAAACTGACAGGTCTCATCTCATCATCTCTCTCTTTGACTTTCATTGACAATAACTCATCACTTCTAGAGCCATGAGTCTCATGATCTTCAACATGACTCCTTAATAGCTGGAGCCAATATATCGCGAGGCACAACAAGAAAACTGGCCCTGTAGATACTTGTGAACATATTGCTTTCCTCAACCTCTGGCTAGAGGAGTTGTCTTTTGCGTATCGGCTCTAGCCCCGACCTTTCAATTTGAGTTTTTAGCCGAACATCTTGCCGCCCACATATGGATTCCCCTTGGCCATTACCTCCTAGGAGCTACCTACCACCTGCTTCACCTTGTATCAGCCAACCTATCGACTGACAATTTCATCGGCCGACCTAAAGGCCACTGGTGGTTCCTCTAACTTTGGCTTAATATTTATACAGCCGATGTTATTGGAGGGACCCCTCTTGCTTTAACGTATTTTCCTACCGATTTTGTAGAATCAGTCGTTTCTACCTATCGCCGCTGCTCTTCTTTGGGAAAGGCGGCGACATTTTTTCCTCCTTTCCTTTGTCCCCCGTGGCTTTGGCCGCTTTCTTCAAGATCTTCTACCATGGGTTCTCCGATCGGACCACCTAGTTTCCCTTCAGATAATACTCAGAGTATGAATGCCCTCATTGGCTAGTTCTACCCGATGTGTATCAAGACGAAGAATCTCTTTGTATCTTTTCATCTGCAACCTTTCCTTGCTTGATCTGTGTTAACTTTACCGATGAGCATCCTCGGTAGTGCTCCTACGAGTTATACCACACATCGGTCTTCTCAAGGCAGCTAGGCTTCAGCCAGCTCTTGCCCCATCTCTTTTTTGTCGATCAAATCCGAACCCGTGGGAGAGTCACGAACACCTTGGAGTGGGACCGCCTTTCCCATATGACTGATAGGATCCCTACCGGAGGCCTTATTTCCTGTATGTATTACCATGTGACCTCCACCACTTTGCATTGATGGTGCGGTGAACTGAAGCAACATATCTTAAAAAATCCTCATCAATTTACTAGGAGCGGCTTCACCCAGGTGATGCTGATACGGGACCCGAGGTAAACACTTTGACTCACCCTTTCACTTGCTTCCACTGTCTTCCTTTTGTTTTGTTTGATTGACTTTGCCTCTTGTAGGAAGATGACCGTGATGCCCCCTGGAGCTCTAGTGACCGACCGATACGATATGGACCCGTATCGACCACTAAAAATTTGGGCACCGGTGCCCCTACTCCCTCGGCATGGATAAATAGAAAGCGGTCCTGATTAGCTGTGTTTTAGAGAAGGCTGACTTGGAGGCGAAGCCAAAGGGAGTCCATCGGGTGTTTACTTGGATTTGCGTAGCGCACTTTCCCTGTAATCTGAAAGACTCTGAATATATTATTGATTTCATATGAATTGGTTTTGAGATTTTTGTATTTTGTCTAAGGGCGATGGCTTTGCATTGACCATCGTGAGGCGATACCATTGCATCGGTTGTTTTGTGTGTAGATCTTTATGCTTGTTCCGAGTGATAGAAAAATATTTCCTTAAGTACTTCTCATTCAACCTTTTCCCATATCTCTGACGTAGTCGCCTTCAATCTTTTTTTCATCGGGGAAGTTGGGTACTCGCGAAGTTTAGCCTCGGTCTGTCACCAAGTCCATTGTTTTACTCTCGTAGTTCATTAGCTATGGTGAAGCCTTGACCGAGTTCATCATTCATTTTATCGACGTCGTCTTTACAGGGTGAGTTTAGGTAGCTCTTCGTTGAACGGGTTGATCCCATCATCTGATACTTTGAGAAAGTTGTCATCCCAAACATTCCCTGATATACATACATTGTCCTTCATTTCCCATACCGATAAATCGGTCGTAGATATACTACTAGGTTTATCGGTGGGGATGACTTCCACTTCATCACCGACCCACTGTATGAGACTCTGATGCATTGTCGATGGGATGCAGCAATTCACGTGTATCCAGTCGTGCCCCAGCAACAGACTATAAGATCATTTTCCCTCTATGATGAAAAAGATAGTCAGCACATTCTTGCTTCCAACTGTCAGTTCTGCGTTTAGCACTCTCATTGTGTCTGACGAGTTCCTGCCGAAGTCCCTTAATAC
This sequence comes from Zizania palustris, assembly GCA_019279435.1. Lineage (NCBI taxonomy): Eukaryota > Viridiplantae > Streptophyta > Magnoliopsida > Poales > Poaceae > Zizania > Zizania palustris. Next base: position 85,364,913 of record JAAALK010000289.1, read on the forward strand.
CATATTAGTTTTAATGAGGTCCTCCAGCGTTTTCCCCAACTTACAAAAGGTAGCGTAAGACATCAAGTTAACAATTGCCCCTCCGTCTATCATCATTTTAGACATCGGCTTTCCATTGACCAGACCTTTGATATAGAGAGGTCTAAGGTGTCAATACCCAGGGTCTTCCGGCTTGTCGAAAATTGTTGGTTGTGGAGCCAACATTAGTTAGGCCATTGTATCTGCCTGTTCTGCATCATCTTCCGAGATTGCTCGATACTCCAGGGGGAGGAAGAAAACCATGTTTACCCCAACGTCCTTCTTATCCTCGTGATCGGCCTCATCTTTTACTTGCCACTCACTTTTGATCCTATGGGGCCGATTAGCTTCATTGTCACACCTTTGTGCCCTCAATTCTCTTTGCTGTAGATGTTGCACTCTTCTCTTCTAGTTCCTTGTGAAGATCCCAGAGGGGCACCATTGCAGCTTCCCTGATGTGGTATCACCATTGATCGGTTGACCAATTTCCTCGAAATCGATGGGGCCGAGCCTCTCAAGTATAGACACCATTGGTGCCGGCCTTTGATGAGCGTCTTTGTTCTCCTAATCATGTGGCTCTTACCCTCCATGCTACAACCAATGATCATCTAGTCGTACGTCTCTGAGGCCGCATCTCGGGCAATCGTCCATCGAAGGTATACATAGTCCTTCGTTCCAACAAAACCTGAAGAACTCACAATTCTAATGGGGATGGAATCGGGAATGTTGGGGGAGATAATACCGATGACAGTTGGAAGCGCGAAGAGCCGTACGGTTCAGAGGGGAGGCCACGTCTAGAAGACCCGAAGCCCTGCATCGAAGGTACCCGTGGGCCTCCAGACGGGGAGGCCTAAAGGTCTCCGGGAGCTCTGAAGCGTGCCGAAGGGATTCTCAGGGCAAGCGACCGACTGGATGCCGGAGGCCAGCCTTCGGGAGGCCCAAAGGCTTCGGGGCGCAACCGTACGTGGGAAAGGACCTGGTTAAGGCAACCCGGGGACAGGATCGTGATCGTCTGCGGCGTGTCGGGCGGCCGTTGCAGCGCCTGACACGGTTGATACACTGTCAGAATCGCACCTTCTTGTCTGTACTGTGTAACACCTATTCTTGTCTGTACTATAAGCCTGTGTCAGACCGAAGAGCGGTTGATGGTTTTGGAGGCACCCGACCCTCCAGGGCGGGTCGCCCTATAAATACCCCCCAACTACAGTTGTAATAAACACACGATCCGAGAATACAATCTGAGCACCACATTCCATTACTCTCATCCACCAAAAACCTGCTGGTTCGATCCATCGTCCCAACAGTTGGCGCCGTCTGTGGGGATCCTAGTTCGAGAAGCTAGCGTCCTCTACATCCATTCATAGAGACATGTCAGGTCGAAAGGGCGCGAGCATAGTTCCTCTGCGGTGGTCAGCCCGCACCACCATAGTTGAGCCTGCTCCAGTTGCCACTCCAAACCCACCGGCCGTCGCGTCCGTCAAAGTGCCTGCCACGGAGCTGACCCAGGCCCCTGGGGGGACGCCGGAGGCTCGGGGTCCTGTTGGCTATGTGGAGCTGGCCTTCGCCAACCCCACAGGGCCCCAGGAGGGGCCTTCTGAGGTGCACCCTCTCAGCAGGCCTCCGGCGGTGGCCCTCCGGACCGACTACGTCCGCTCGCAAGATCCGGAGACCGCCTCCAGAGGAAGCGGGAGCCAGGCCGACGCCCTGGTAGCCGAGAATGCTAGGCTGAAGTTGGAGCTAGCTCAATGGCGCCAGGAGGCATCACTTCGCCCTCCGGAGCCCTCCCGCGCCATGGGGGTTGCAGCCGTGGCCTTGAGCGACGATGAAGATTAGGTGGAAGAAGAGAACGCGTCATATGACGAGGAGTCTCCCTACACCCCGACCTCTAGAGGGTGCGATTCGACTCGAAGTTTCGCGCCACTAAGCTTCCCAAGTACTCCGGGGACTCCGACCCTAGAGAATTCTCCCGCTCGTATGCTCTAGCGATAGAAGCATGCGGAGGGAGCCGCGACACCATGGCCAAATGCTTCCCCCTGGCACTCGAAGGGATCGCTCTTCGATGGTTCTGGTCGCTATGGCCCAGAACCATCCGCTCGTGGGACCAGCTGAAGAAGAAGTTCGTCAACAACTTCCAGGGGACCTTCGTGGCCCCGATGTCAACCGGCAACCTCTTCTAGGTGAAGCAGCAGCCCGAGGAGACACTGCGGCAATACTCGCAATGCTTCACGCACACCAAGGCCCAAATTAAAGGACTCTCGGCCTCCTCGGTCATTGATGCTGTCCGGGAGGGCGTCACCCACCCGGGCCTCCTCGACAAGCTTCATCGGAAGCCAATTTCCTCGGTGGCACAACTCATGACGTATTTCGAACAGTAAGCACGGTCCAAGGAAGGTCAGCTGCGCCGACAGGCGATGATTGTCCCTGTCCGAGCCTCCAATGCCAAGGCATACGAGGCCCCATTGGACCTCGACCGCGGAATCCGCCCCGCTCTAGACCTTCGTCGCCAAGACTTCGTCGACAAGACTCTGCTCACCGGGACTCCCGGCGAGGTCGAAAGAACCTTCGAGGGGAAGTCCTCAGCATCACCCCAAGGGGCCCCGCCACGCACTAGCACACATCCGGTGGAGGGCGTCCCACCGGAGCCAGGGCTCCACCAAGGGCGTTCTCCGGAGGGGCTGCTCTTTACTGCAGCGTTCACGGCGAGACAAGAGTTTCCAGGCCCGACACCCCGACCTCACCTCCTACCTTGAAGCCATTCGGAAATTCGAAGCATCTTTCAAAGGAATATCCGTCCAAAGCATCCCAAGAAGCGAGAACTGCCAAGCTTACGCCCTCGCTAAAGCTGGGGCAGGTGGTCAAGCTCTGCCGCCTGGCGCCTTCTTCGAAGAGCTTGCCAAACCGTCGACGTCCCTCCACGACGAAGTACCACCCCCCATGCCAGACGAGGCCCCGGCATTCCCTCGGCCGCCGACGGGTACCCCTGTGCCCCCTTGGCCAGCGGTAGTCCTCTGCACGGTTAACGAAAATTGGTGGGAGCCCATTTTATGAACACTCAGCGGCAATACAGATGACCGGCCCAGTCCAGATCAGGCGCGGCTTTAGCTCCGCGCCAGGTATTTTCAAGTCATCGATGGCGTCCTGTACAAGTCCGGGGTATGTTCCCCGCTGCTTCGATGCATCTCTCGCTCAGACGGAATAACAATGCTCCTAGAAATCCATGAGGGCCTGTGTGGCAGCCACTTAGCCCCTCGAGCACTCGCTGGGAAGACCCTCCAGCAAGGCGTGTACTGGCCCACGGTCGTCACCGACACCGAAGATCTAGTACGTACTTGCCAAGGGTGCCAATGGATGGGGCGGCGGAGCCACAGGCCCCCGGTCAGCCTACAGCTTATTACGCCTGTGTGGCCTCTAGCTCGCTGGGGGATGGACCTCATTGGACCGTTCCCTAGAGAAAGAGGCAACCTGCGCTTCGCTGTCATTGCTGTTGAGAAACCAAGGGTTGGTTTCGGTGTTTTGTGATGAGTGATTGACTGGATTTTACCCTCTGTTCGAAGGGTACCTCCGGAGGGGCTTCGGAGGTGGTACCTCCGAAGGGTGTTCGGAGGTGTGTCACCGGAGTGTGTTCGGTGTTTGCTTGCTGCAGCTGTGCAGCGGAGTGTGGCTGTCGGAGGGGTCCGGCAGTACACGATGACAGGGTTCGTACCGATGGCTTCGGTACTTTGGGCGGTACACCGGAGTGTGTACCTGAGGTTGTTAACCCGGAGAGGTCTCCGGAGTTCTGGATACACTTGTCTGTTTGTCTGTGGTGCGCAGGGACTTCGGAGGCGACGGACAGGGTTCGAGCCAGGTGAACCTGGGTCAAGCGGGAGGCTTGATGCCAGGGGAGCGGGGAGCTCCATCACGGTGGCTGCGAAGGTGGTCCGGGTCGGTCCTCGGGTCGAGGCGTGCCAGGTGAAGGCAGAGAGTGCGGAGCGTGGCTCCGGCTGAAGGTACTCCGAGACAAAGTCCTCGGAGGTGAGGCACTTCGAAGGTACTCCGAATGGAGTGACTTCGGAGTTGGTGGACCAAGTCCTCTGTGGAGGCAAGGAGTTCGAAGTGTGCTCCGGAGGGAGGCACTCGAAGGTATACCCGACGAAGGTCTCAGAAGTCGAGGCGCATCGAAGGCATGGTCCGGGTGAGGCTCGTCGAGGAGTGTGCTCCGGGAGAGGCACTGCGACGGAGTGCTCATGGAATGCTTCATGCGGAGGCCTTGGACGAAGGAGGGACTTCGAAGGGTGGTACTCCGAAGGTGGGACTTCGGAGTGGGGATGACTTGTGGTGCTTCGGCCATGCATGGCTTCGGTACACGGACGGACGGTGGTTGAGCTCGAAGTAGCTGCGAAGCCGTGGAGGTCCACTCCGGAGGTGGTGGTGCGAAGGCCCAAGGGCTTTGACGGCTTCGGCTTAAAACCGTCACTGTATCGAAGGACTTCTTCGGCGGAGCGAAGGCCAACAGGCTGCAGGCTTCTCGCCGAAGCTTCCGCACCCTCCGGTGCGAAGGGAGGTTCCAGAAGTCAACTCTGTAAAGGCTGACACTGTCTGTTCTGAAAAAGGCTGACACTGTCCCCTCTGCAGCTGACAGAGAAGCCTCCAAAATAAAGGTGGACTACCTTTTGTACCCCTTAGTTCTGTAGAGACAAAATGGATGTAAACCCTAGGGGTAAAGTAGTCACTTCCTTAGGATGAAGCCGTGGGCTATAAATATGGGGGCTCGGTAGGTAACATTTAACACTTTGAGCATTTACTGTTGAGCTCCTGTAGACAGACCTCGCTGTATTCATTCTGAGTTCAATTCATTTCAGTGTTCCTTGTTCAAGCGGCGAAGCCCTGTTTTTCTTGTGCTTTTGCTTGAGCTCGCATTGCATACCTCGCTAGTTTTTAGTTCACCGAAGCCTGTCTAGGCGAAGGGTGTTTTATCGCGAAGTGTGCTTTACAGTGTGCTGTCGCTCTGTGTAACACGAGGCAAGACCTCGCTGCTTACTAGCGAAGCCCTGTTCTTTTCCCGTAGTGCTTCTTGTGTCGAAGCCCTTAGCGTAGTCCGTTTTGTGTGCGTGTAGACCTTCGGGTACGAAGCCCAGCACCTGTTGCTGTCGCCAAGTACTTGGTCGAAGTCCTCAGAGGGCTGCCCACTCTTGCGAAGGGTGAAGTGCGAAGTCTGCTCAAAGCACCCTGTGTGCGGAGCCTGCACTGACTTAGCAGAGTTGGTTTTCGAGGGTTGTAAGTGGAGCGAAGTCTTCTTGACTTCGAACTTTTGCCTCTCCGAAGCCTGTGTTCGAAGGTGTCGAAGTACCTCCGAACCAGACATTCGAAGGCTGTGTTCGAAGCCTGTTCCGCAGAAGACAGAACAGACCCGAAGGCTAAGTTTTTAGCCCGCAATTTTAAAAGCTCCCATTCACCCCCCCTCTGGTCGCCGTTTCCGGTCCAACAATTGGTATCAGAGCAGGTTAAGATCACCAGTTGACCTTAACCGGTTTTGTGATCTGTTGGCGATATGGATAGAGGCAGTAAAATTCCTCTGTTCGATGGGACAGATTTTGCATACTGGAAGGTGCGCATGGAGGCTTACTTGTTAAGCCAAGGAAATGCAATTTGGGAGATTGTGGACTCACAATACTCCATCCCTGATACCCGCACCACTCAAACTGAAAAAGATCAGTATATTGCCAACTCGAAGGCAAGGAACATACTGTTCATTGGTTTGAGTCGGAGTGAGTTTGATAGGGTGCAGCACCTTAGGACAGCTAGGGAAATTTGGACAACACTCACTGTCTTTCATGAGGGCTCTGCTCAGATTAAGGCCAGGCGCCAAAGCACCTACAATCAACAGTATCAGCTGTTTGTGCAGGCACCTGGTGAATCTGTAGATGCCATGTTTTCTCGCTTTGACGCGATAGTGAGTAACTTGCGATCCAACGGGACGCTTGCTTACAGTGATCACGATAGGGCTATCAAGCTTCTCTATGCTCTTGATCGTAGCATATGGGAAGTGAAGATATCCAGCATTGAGGAGTCCACAGGCTATGACACTCTAACCTGTGATGAACTCTTTAGCAAGCTGAAGTCCACAGAGATTGCCAAGGCATCTCTTGCTGTGCACAGAAGCTCTTTGCCACAGCCATTGGCATTGGTTTCTAGCACTAGCCGTGGCACCACTGCAGAACCAAGCACATCAGGCACTTGTGTTCTTGCAGATGGTTTTGCTCTGTCCTCCCTGATCTCCGTCACAAAGGAGCAGGTGGATACTCTAGCAGATGATGAGCTTGCTCTCATTGCCCGGAGGTTCACCCGCTTTCATCATGAGAGACGGGATCAGAGGAGAAGTGGTTTTAGTGGCTGCTATGAATGTGGCGACACCTCTCACATTAAGGCAAATTGCCCCAAGGTCAAGAAGAGAGATGAGAGTGACCGCCCTAAATACCACAAGAAGGAGAGGAAACCCTTTGTGAAGGGCAAGCGCGGCAAGATGGCTAAGAAAGTAGCCAAGGCCGCTTCCAGAGCTTTTGTTGCTGCTCTCAGCGACATCGACACTTCCTCAACTGAGGAGTCGAGCTCTGAGGAGGAGGAGTCCCCAAGGAAGGAGGACAAGAAGGACAAGAAGGGACGTGACTTCACCGGCCTTTGCTTCATGGCCGACAGCGATCACAGCGGCGATGAGCTTGACTCATCTGAGGTAAACCTATCTTCTGACCAGCTTCTAATTAAATTAGATGAGCTGAATGAGGTTGTGCTTGGTCAGGATAGATTACTTGTGCAAGCCGCTAGAGAAAGAAAAGACCTTAGACTTAGGCTAGAAAACATTACTACTGAATATGCCATGCTTAAGTCTAAGTTTGATGATGCTGAATGTGAATCATGTTCTGTTGTCATGGGTGAGCTTGCTCAGTTGCGTTCTGTACATGCTCAAACTCTTTCTGAGCTTGAGACTGCACAGAAGCAGCTTTTGGAGGTGGATTCTAGACCTCGTGATATTATTGATTGCATGAACTGCTCTTTATTGCGCGATAGCATTGATTTACGTGATAAGCATGTTCATGATTTAGAGGCTAGATTGGAGAGGGCCGGTAGTTCTAAGGATGTGCAACCTGTTTGTGACACTTGCATCACCCTTAAGGACCAGCTAGGCACTGTCAGAGAGCGAGCTGAGAACCTCATGTCCGAAAATGAATACCTTCTTTCTGTGGTAAATAAATGCACTGAGGGGACGGGTAGGATGGATTTGCTCTTGGCCAAGACCAAGTTGTGTGCTGACAGAGCCGGGGTAGCTCTAGGTTTGGGTTTTGAGAGGATAGCTTCAGACAGTAAGTCCAAGACTGTTTTCACCTCTCCCACCACCCTAGAGAAAGAGAGAGCTGTGTTGGACACCCCATCAGCCAAAAGGTCTACCCATCCACCAAAGAAAACCACACCTCCTATCAAGAAAAATCCTCCCAAGAAAGCCACTCAGAAGAAACCCAAGGAGCCTGTGAGAGTTGCTCCTGTGACCCATGAGAGTGCCCCCAGGAGAGTGTTTCACTGTTCTTATTGTCAGCGGGCGGGTCATTTGATTGGTTTCTGTTTCCGTCGCATCAAGGATGAGCGACGTGCACAGGCGATGAGCTATCAGGACATGCATTACCCATCTTTAGGTATGCATGAGTCTGAGTATTACTCTCGTCCTGTTTTCGAGGCTCCTCGTGCTTCTCGGAGAGGTTTTGCTCCTCGAGGTGTTCACCATGTTTCATATGGTGGTAGACCTCGGGCGAGTAGTTTTGTACCTCGTCAGAGTAGGAGACCTCGTCATGCTTTGCGTTCTTTGCATGTAGGTAGACCTAGCACTTTGCATCATTCTGATTATTATGTGCGTAGACCGTCTGCTTTTACTGTGCCTACTACTCGTGTCACTCAGTGCTGGATGCCTCGTCATTATTTTACTCACCCCAGCACTGAGCGATCGAGACGTTCTTATCATGTGTAGGCGACAGGTCGAGGCTTGGAGGGCACGTGGATCATGGACTCCGGTTGTTCGCGCCACATGACCGGAGATGCAGCTTGGTTCTCCAGCCTCACAACAACCAAGCAAAGGGAACATATCACCTTCGGAAACAATCGAAGGAGTAGAGTGAAAGGTAAAGGTGTGGTAATAATTAACTCGAATTTCACTCTCAAAGATGTTGCTTTGGTTGAGAACCTGGGATACAATTTGCTGTCTGTATCTCAGTTGCTTGATGAGGGCTTCGAAGTGCGATTTCATCGCGATACTTCGCAAGTGCTCAATTCTGATGGCGTTGTGGTGTGTAAGATCTTTAGAGTTGGGAGAGTTTTTGGAGCTGATTTTTCAGAGTCGTCTGGTTCTTCTCATTGTCTTGTTGCACATTCGACTTCTGAGCTTTGGAAGTGGCATAGGAGACTGGGGCATATGAGCTTTGAGTTGCTCGCTCGTCTGAGCGCCCTAGGTTTGATCCGAGGATTGCCCAAGCTCAAGTTTGAGAAGAATTTAGTTTGCGCTCCTTGTCGACATGGTAAAATGATTGCCGCTTCGCATTCGCCAGTCACCACAGTGATGACTGAACAACCCGGAGAACTTCTCCATATGGACACTGTAGGTCCTTCTCGGGTTAGTTCTTTAGGCGGCAAGTGGTATGTTTTAGTTATTGTCGACGATTTCTCTCGCTACTCTTGGGTCTTCTTTCTTGCCAGCAAGGACGAAGTGTTTTCACACTTTCGGAGCTTGGCTTTGAGACTTTTCACTGAACTCCCAGGTGCATTGAAATTCATTCGAAGCGATAATGGCACCGAGTTCAGAAATAGTCTCTTTGTTGACTTTTGCATGGAGCATGGCATAGAACATCAATTCTCTGCTCCGCGGGTTCCTCAACAGAACGGTGTTGTTGAGAGGAAAAACCGCACTTTGGTTGAGATGGCTAGGACGATGCTTGATGAGCATAGGACTCCTAGAAAATTCTGGGCTGAGGCCATGAACACTGCTTGCTACATCTCAAACCGAATTTTCTTGCGCTCAATTTTAAATTTGACATCTTATGAGCTGCGTTTTGGGAGACAGCCCAAGGTTACTCATCTTCGAGTTTTTGGCTGTCGCTGCTTTATCCTAAAACGTGGTAACTTGGATAAATTTGAGTCGCGATCTTCTGACGGGATCTTTTTGGGTTATACTACTCATGGTCATTCTTATCGTGTCTATAACTTGGAAACTAACACTGTCATCGAGTCATGTGATGTGACTTTTGATGAATCAACCCCCTCTGTTAGTTCTGCTTTTGAACAGGCAAATGAACACGACATGGAACAGACTTTATTCGAAGACGAAGATCCCGGGGAATTCGAGGATGATCCCCTACTACCCTCGACATCGACCCCCGAAGCTGACCCCGCTTCAACTACTTCGGCACGAGGTCCCGAAGCGACTACCTCAACATCGGTCATCTTGGACCACTCCAACGCACAAGTTGAGGGGGAGACTGCATCCCGCCGTGAGGCTCCACATCATGTCCAAAGGATGCACCCTCCCGAGCAGATCATTGGTGAGCTTGATCAAAGGGTAACACGTTCTCACGCTCATTTCACTAATGCTGCTTTTGTTGCTTCTTTCGAGCCCTTAGATGTTAGTCATGCACTTTCTGATTCTAGTTGGATCAATGCCATGCATGAGGAACTTGAAAATTTTGAGAGAAACCAAGTCTGGACTTTAGTTGATCCTCCACCAAATGTTCATTTCATTGGAACAAAATGGATTTTCAAAAATAAACAAGGGGAGGATGGAACAATTGTTAGAAATAAGGCCAGACTAGTAGCTCAGGGCTTTTCTCAACTAGAAGGGATTGATTTTACTGAAACTTTTGCACCTGTTGCACGCCTTGAGGCCATTAGGATTTTGCTTGCCTTTGCGACATCCCGGGGATTCAAACTCTATCAAATGGATGTCAAAAGTGCTTTTCTTAATGGCTTCATAGGTGAAGATGTTTATGTAAAACAACCCCCTGGTTTTGAAAACCCCAAGTACCCACATAAAGTCCTTAAACTTCATAAGGCTCTTTATGGACTCAAGCAGGCCCCTCGGGCTTGGTATGATAGACTTAAGTCTTTTCTGCTTGAGCGAGGGTATTTGATGGGCTCTGTTGATAAAACTTTCTTTACTCTCAAGCATGGCAAAGATTTCCTTCTAGTGCAGATTTATGTGGATGATATCATCTTTGGTGGCTCTTCTCATGCTTTGGTTGCCGAGTTTGCAGATACCATGAGCAGGGAGTTTGAAATGTCAATGATGGGTGAACTCACCTTTTTCCTTGGTTTGCAAATCAAGCAAAGCAAACAAGGTACTTTTGTCCACCAGACAAAGTACACCAAGGACCTGCTCAAGAAGTTCGACATGTCCGATGCAAAGCCCCTCGCCACTCCAATGGCTACATCTGTAGCGTTGGACCCTGACGAAGATGGAGAAGCCGTAGATCAGAAGGAGTTCCGGAGCATGATCGGCTCCCTCCTCTACTTGACTGCCACGAGGCCGGACATACACTTCGCAGTGTGTCTGTGCGCTCGTTTTCAGGCTTCACCACGAGCTTCGCACCGCCAAGCGGTTAAGCGCATTCTAAGGTATCTCAAGCACACCCTTGAATTTGGCATATGGTATTCATCATCTTCATCCTTATGTCTTAGAGGTTATTCAGATGCGGTTTTTGCTGGGTGTAGAATTGATAGGAAGAGTACCTCTGGTACTTGTCATTTTCTGGGTACGTCTCTGGTTTGTTGGTCTTCCCGCAAACAGTCTAGTGTTGCACAATCGACGGCTGAGGCCGAATATGTTGCTGCAGCTAGCTGTTGCTCTCAGATTTTGTGGATGGTTTCCACTTTGCGGGATTTCGGGTTAGATTATAAGAGTGTTCCACTTTTCTGTGATAACACTAGTGCTATTTGTATTGCAAACAACCCGGTTCAGCACTCCAGAACCAAACACATTGATGTACGGTATCATTTTCTCAGAGATCACAATGAGAAGGGTGATATTGAACTTCAATATGTTGATACCCAACACCAGCTTGCCGATATTTTTACAAAACCCCTCGATGCTTCTCGATTTGCTTACTTGCGTGGGGAACTTGGTATTTGTCATCCCTACGGCATTTTGTGAGGGGGAGCTGATTTTAAATTGCCTTGCATATGCTCATTTTGTGTGGAATTGCATTTACATCTTTTGCTATTATATGCCTGCTTTTAATTCAAAGAAATCATGACAGCTCAGCTCTATGAAATATGTCTGGAACATTGATTGTGCATGAAGTTTTATTTTCTAAAATCAAAACTTGCTCACCGCACAATCTTGTATCTAGCTTGTTTAGGCTGGACTGCTTTTAGCTATCTTTTATCTACTTGACAGCAAGACACTGTTCTTTGGATGCGAAAATTTGCAACTTGAAAAATGTGTTCATTATTCATGGATATTCATCACAATATTTCATTCATCTGAATCAAAATCAAAATCCATGATTTGCCTGGTTTAAATGAAAAGATCCAGGAGGGTTTGTTTGTCGCACTACTCTATTCTGGACTGCTTACCATTGCACTTTGGTCTGAACTGGGATAGTGTAGTGTATGCCAAAATCACCGCCTTAAGCTTCAGATGGCTTTCATGCCTAGGCTTGGCTTGATTGGAAAGTATAAGGTGGACAAACAAATAACCCCTGGCATTAAGAAAAAGAACAACAAAATTAACTGATCATCAAGTTTGCTTTGACAGCTCCTTTTGAACAAGACTTGTCTGTCTAGGGTAGAATTTGTTAGCTTTGCGCAGTCCTTGCCTTCACATGTCTAGCTGCTTTGATTAAGTGGTGATGCTTTTTACTTCCAAATGACAAAATCACATGCCATCATCTTGTTTCACAGATTGTTAAATTGAGCTGAGCACATGATCATTTGTGTTAATTTTGGCATATTTTTGCATTATATGTCTTTGCAATTCTATTCATTTCAAAGCTTTGCATCTTTTGAATGCTCCTTGATGCTTGCATTGCCAAAGGGGGAGAGGTTTGCTATGTTCTCTGCCGCAAGAAGGCATAATTTCGAAAGGGGGAGAATTTTTGACATAAAGGGGGAGAAAAATTTGCTTAACTCAGGGGGAGTTCTTATCAAGGGAAGGGGCTTTTACTCTTTCACAAAGGGGGAGAAAAAAATTCTTTTATCAAGTGACATGATTTGGCTCTTGTCTGAGTTTTTATGGTCACTTGTGTGCTGAAAGCTTTTCAATTTTCTTGAACTTGGATTTGGTTGTCAATGCACTCATCAAGGGGGAGATTGAGAAACCAAGGGTTGGTTTCGGTGTTTTGTGATGAGTGATTGACTGGATTTTACCCTCTGTTCGAAGGGTACCTCCGGAGGGGCTTCGGAGGTGGTACCTCCGAAGGGTGTTCGGAGGTGTGTCACCGGAGTGTGTTCGGTGTTTGCTTGCTGCAGCTGTGCAGCGGAGTGTGGCTGTCGGAGGGGTCCGGCAGTACACGATGACAGGGTTCGTACCGATGGCTTCGGTACTTTGGGCGGTACACCGGAGTGTGTACCGGAGGTTGTTAACCCGGAGAGGTCTCCGGAGTTCTGGATACACTTGTCTGTTTGTCTGTGGTGCGCAGGGACTTCGGAGGCGACGGACAGGGTTCGAGCCAGGTGAACCTGGGTCAAGCGGGAGGCTTGATGCCAGGGGAGCGGGGAGCTCCATCACGGTGGCTGCGAAGGTGGTCCGGTCGGTCCTCGGGTCGAGGCGTGCCAGGTGAAGGCAGAGAGTGCGGAGCGTGGCTCCGGCTGAAGGTACTCCGAGACAAAGTCCTCGGAGGTGAGGCACTTCGAAGGTACTCCGAATGGAGTGACTTCGGAGTTGGTGGACCAAGTCCTCTGTGGAGGCAAGGAGTTCGAAGTGTGCTCCGGAGGGAGGCACTCGAAGGTATACCCGACGAAGGTCTCAGAAGTCGAGGCGCATCGAAGGCATGGTCCGGGTGAGGCTCGTCGAGGAGTGTGCTCCGGGAGAGGCACTGCGACGGAGTGCTCATGGAATGCTTCATGCGGAGGCCTTGGACGAAGGAGGGACTTCGAAGGGTGGTACTCCGAAGGTGGGACTTCGGAGTGGGGATGACTTGTGGTGCTTCGGCCATGCATGGCTTCGGTACACGGACGGACGGTGGTTGAGCTCGAAGTAGCTGCGAAGCCGTGGAGGTCCACTCCGGAGGTGGTGGTGCGAAGGCCCAAGGGCTTTGACGGCTTCGGCTTAAAACCGTCACTGTATCGAAGGACTTCTTCGGCGGAGCGAAGGCCAACAGGCTGCAGGCTTCTCGCCGAAGCTTCCGCACCCTCCGGTGCGAAGGGAGGTTCCAGAAGTCAACTCTGTAAAGGCTGACACTGTCTGTTCTGAAAAAGGCTGACACTGTCCCCTCTGCAGCTGACAGAGAAGCCTCCAAAATAAAGGTGGACTACCTTTTGTACCCCTTAGTTCTGTAGAGACAAAATGGATGTAAACCCTAGGGGTAAAGTAGTCACTTCCTTAGGATGAAGCCGTGGGCTATAAATATGGGGGCTCGGTAGGTAACATTTAACACTTTGAGCATTTACTGTTGAGCTCCTGTAGACAGACCTCGCTGTATTCATTCTGAGTTCAATTCATTTCAGTGTTCCTTGTTCAAGCGGCGAAGCCCTGTTTTTCTTGTGCTTTTGCTTGAGCTCGCATTGCATACCTCGCTAGTTTTAGTTCACCGAAGCCTGTCTAGGCGAAGGGTGTTTTATCGCGAAGTGTGCTTTACAGTGTGCTGTCGCTCTGTGTAACACGAGGCAAGACCTCGCTGCTTACTAGCGAAGCCCTGTTCTTTTCCCGTAGTGCTTCTTGTGTCGAAGCCCTTAGCGTAGTCCGTTTTGTGTGCGTGTAGACCTTCGGGTACGAAGCCCAGCACCTGTTGCTGTCGCCAAGTACTTGGTCGAAGTCCTCAGAGGGCTGCCCACTCTTGCGAAGGGTGAAGTGCGAAGTCTGCTCAAAGCACCCTGTGTGCGGAGCCTGCACTGACTTAGCAGAGTTGGTTTTCGAGGGTTGTAAGTGGAGCGAAGTCTTCTTGACTTCGAACTTTTGCCTCTCCGAAGCCTGTGTTCGAAGGTGTCGAAGTACCTCCGAACCAGACATTCGAAGGCTGTGTTCGAAGCCTGTTCCGCAGAAGACAGAACAGACCCGAAGGCTAAGTTTTTAGCCCGCAATTTTAAAAGCTCCCATTCACCCCCCCTCTGGTCGCCGTTTCCGGTCCAACAGCTGTCGAATATTTCTCCAAGTGGGTCGAAGCTGAACCGTTGACTTCCAATACCTATCGAAGTGTCCAGAAATTCTTTTGGCAGATTATAGTTTGCCGCTTCGGAGTACCCAAGAAACTCACGCTAGACAATGGCACTCAGTTCGACGCTAGGGCCTTCAAAGCATTCTACGAAGAATTGGGAGTCCAGCTATGCTTTGCGGCGGTTCGGCATCCCCAGTCAAATGGGGCTGTTGAGAGGGCTAATGGGCATATTCTTTTTGGCCTCAATAAACGCATCGTGGGTTTACCCAAAGGATTGTGGCCTGAAGAGCTACCGAAGATCATGTGGTCCATTTGGACCACCCCTTCCCAAGCTACCGGGTTCACCCCGTTCCGGCTTCTATATGGTGACGAAGCAATGACCCCGATGGAGCTTTGAGCTGGTTCACAGTGGGTCACCACACCCGAGACCGATCAAGAGCGCGCCGTCTCCCTCGACCTTACGGAGGAAACATGGCTCCGAGCCGTCGCCAACCTTTCGTAGTACCAGAAGCAGACGAAGGTGTGGTACAACCCCAAGGTCAAGCGCAACGAGTTCCAGCCAGGGCACCTTGTCCTGCGCGCAGTGGCCACTCCGACAAAGCTAGGCAACAAGTGGGAAGGCCCGTACATCGTGACCGGCTTTGGGCGGCCAGGATCCTACCGTCTAGCTACCTTGGAAGGCGAGGACCTAAAGCACACTTGGCACGCGGAGCACTTGAAGCGCTATTTTGCATAAATTCATAAGTGTCTTC
This sequence comes from Zizania palustris, assembly GCA_019279435.1. NCBI lineage: Eukaryota > Viridiplantae > Streptophyta > Magnoliopsida > Poales > Poaceae > Zizania > Zizania palustris. The sequence goes on from JAAALK010000289.1 coordinate 85,380,007, forward strand.
CGATGCCGGCCGATGCCGGCTACTGTTGTATCCAACCTTCAATTCAATAATAATATTAGGTGAATGTTTTCGACCAAAGTGGACGCACTGCGGTATCAAAGCATAGTTTCACTGAGCAATACGGGTTCCGAGCTCCGGCTCAATGCACCCCCTACTCGGGTTCTGAGCTCCGGCTCAACGCACCCTCGACTCGGGTTCCGAGCTTCGGCTGGACGCACCCTCTACTCGGGTTCCGAGCTCCGGCTCGACGCACCCCCTACTCGGGTTCCGAGCTCCAGCTTGATGCACCCCCTACTCTGGTTCCGAGCTCCGGCTCGACGCACCCCCTACTCTGGTTTCGAGCTCCGGCTCGACGCACCCTCGACTTGGGTTCCGAGCTCCGGCTCGACGCACCCTCGATTCGGGTTACGAGCCCCGGCACGATGCACCCCCTAGTTCTTCTACATTCCTTACTGTTGTTCGCGCCCAGTCGACAAGTCGTCTAGCCGCAAAGGAGGGGGAAGGGGCAGAGAAGAAAGGCTTCGATTATTTACATTATCAATAAAGCATACAGCGTACAACGTCTGTTGCAAAATTAAAGCAAAGAATAAGATTAGGAGAAGTCTTCGTCCAAGCCGAGCAGGAACCGGAAGCCTTTTCGGTCCGAAGAGTCACCCGAGCCAGAGCCCACCCTCGTCTAGGGCTCCGTCGCAGCGCGGTTAGACATCTCCCTCCTTTTCTGCCTCTTCTCTTCTTTCCTTTGGGCCCGAAAGGCCTTCTGGTCTTCCTGCAATTGAGCCCAACTGCGCAAACCTTCGCCCTGGGCTATGTTTCATTCGGATCGACCTCCACATCGGACCAATTCACCGGTTTGGGCGACGAAGACGGAGCCCGAGGCTCTCTCTTCTTCCTTAATTGAGCTTAGAACCTCCTGAAGAATCCCGAGGTCTGCATGTCCGTCGCCATCCCGGGGGATGATGAAACGTGCGGGCCGATTAGCTCTAAAGGCTTCAAGAGTAGCCCAATGGCACCAAAGGGCCTCGTCATTATCGAGAATCTCGTTGTCACAATCATGAGCGGATCGAATGCCCTGAATAATTTTCGGAAAGCAATTCCTCTTTGTTAATACACTGGCAAGTTTCTAATCTATTAAAGGAATTACGATATAAAGGCCCTACGGGGACTACACCTTCGGCTATAGTCGGCGTGCCGCGGCTGGGGGCTTCGAGGAAGCCGGAGGTTCACTCGAGCGAACGGCCTCGTCCAGCCAAGCCTTGACCGCATCGGGGCCCTCGGCTTGCTAAGTTGCCTGGAGGACCCTCCAAGACTGGGCTCCCCCCGAAGGCGACGGGGTGAGAACTCGACGACGAAGGCAGGGGGCTTCCGAAAGCATCCAGATGATGAAGGATTCCGAGCGCAGCTACTCGGGCTGATACCTCACCGTATTTCGACACGGTGAGGCCTATCTGCCGGACGGTATCCTAGATGAACTTTAGCCAGTGGCTAAGGGGCTCCCGGGCGACGTCAAAAGCCGTACACTCGGTGCCATAGCGCGCCAGTGCCCTCCGGAGGGATACTACGGTGTCGGCCGCCGTCTTCTCCCCTTGGGCTAATGCCTCGGCGCTGCCTCGTTCCGGGCCAGAAGGTCCGCCGTGGTCCGCTCGAGCTGGAGCACCCGGGCTTCATGGGCTTCAGCGGTGGCAACCGCCTCCCGGAGCTCATCCATCTCCGAGACTTGGGCCTGAAGTGCGAATACCTCCCCCTCGAGCCGATCCGCCTCCTCAGCTCGGGACCGAAGCCTCTCCACCTCTGCGGCCTGGGCCTGAAAGGCGTTGACCTCCACCTCAAGCTCGTCCGCTAGAGCAGCCCGCGCTCAAAGCCCCTCTAGCTCGGCGACTTGGGCCTTGAGGGTGTCAACCTCCGCGATTTGGGCCTCATGTGCCTCTGCCCTGGCGGCCCGAGGGCGAAGAGCTTCGACCTCCGACTCCAATGTCCGGAGCCGGTTGATTTCGGCTGCCTGCTCCTGGACCAGTCTTTCGGCGGTCTCCGCTTGCCCAGAGAGCTCCGAAGCGCTTCTTTCGCGGTGGCTGCGCTCGGAGAGCAGGGATAGCAGCGAACCATGCGCCAATGCGAATACCTGTGCACGAAGCAGTGAGTTAGAAAAAGAAGGCTAGGGGCTTGCCCCAGGGCGCTTCGAAGAGATACCTGGCTTGCGGCGCTCTCGATGGCCCGGCCGAGGTCGATGCCGTCCACCTGGCCGAGCTCGTCTATCAGCTCGGCCTCCCGCAGGCGCAGGTAGGAGTCATGGACCGAGGCCACCCTCGACACGAAGTCTTCGCCTTCCTCTAGGAAGGGGAATAGGAGGGGCACGCTGGAACGCGCGCGCCTCGAGCTGGAGGGTGGCCGGATCTCAGTCTCTCTACCAGCCCCCTCGGATGTTTCTCCAGGAGCCTCCTCCGATTCCGCTCCGTCACCAAGTCCCAAAGCTCCTGCCGCGCCCGCTGGGACTTCGGACCCTATATTGGCGGCATCCCTGGAGGGTATCTAGGCCGGAGCTGAGACTCGGGCGGACGTACCTACCCAGGAAGAATGGAGGTCAGAGTCGAAGAAATTTGATGCTTCCAAGTAAAAAGACGAGTGGAACCACGTACCTTCATCCGCAGTTTCAACGGGGGCCTCCGAGGGCCGGACGTGCCCCAGAGTGCCCGACCGATAGAACAAGTTGTCTATCGAGTTCACCGAGGAACCTGCTTCCGCCACGGCAAGTTCAGCCTCGACATCGGCGCTGTCTTCAACAGCTCCAAGGGGGTCGGCCAATCCCCCCCGGTCTAGGCTGTCGGTCTCCCGACTCCCCCGGGAACTAGCGGAGACCCCCTCCGAGGCCGGACCGCGTGGAGGGGTGGACTTGGGAGACGACTCCACTTCGATATTTGGTGCCTCCTACCCAGCCCTCGGAGCAGGCGGCGACGGGTTCGGGGGAACTGGAGCGCTTCCGGCACCGCCGGAAGCCGGTCGCTCCGGGCGGACTAGGTCCGGCACCGCCGAGGGATCCTCTGGTTCCGTCCTGGCCCCCTCGCTAGAGTACCCACATTCGGAGTGGGAGGCGGAGGAGTGGGCCGGGGAAAGCCTCTTCGGACCCTTCACCACCTTCTTCTTCTTCGAGGGGTGCCTGGGGGAGGGCCCGACATCGAGGTCTGCCCCCCTCTTCTTCCAAGGCGCGCGAAGGGCTTCCCCCTCCGGGAGAGGCGGGGGAGAAAGCTCGAGCGCGTCCCACACCCGGTTGTGCCGCCCCTATGATCCTACGAATTCCACCCGCCGTTTGTACTCAGTCGGGGTGGGAGCCCCCAGGATCCTTTCGGCCATCCGGGCTACTTCGTCGGGGGTCTTGGCAACAAGCGACCCTGTACTCGAGGGTTAAGTCCGATGACCCTTCGAACATAATGAAAAGGATTGACAAGATTAAGAAGGCGGATGCTAACCGAGCTGGCGGGAGAGCTCCATCGATGATGACTCATCCCGGGTGCTCGGGAGCGACGCTGACCACTCCTCCTTCAGTGGCGGGATCTCGAGGGCGACGAACTCCTCCGTCAAATCCCGCATGCGAGTGGAGACCGAGCTGGCGTTGGCCTCGACGACCGCCTCCCTCTGTAACCATATGTGACGCGGAGGTCCGGCGAGCCCGGAGCTCAGCCCCACTCGGACATAAAACCACCGGTGCACCCACTTGGAGTACCACCGTTCGTTGATTGCCTTCGCCGGGAAGGATTCCACGTACCTCTTCCGGAGCTAGAAATTGATGCTCCCGAAGGCCAGCACCCGGTCGTCCTTCTTCTTTGGTTGGTAGAGGGCTTCGTGCATCTGGGCGAAGACCTCTGCCCTGCCCTCGCAGCCTTTGGCGCGCATGGCCCACTCGAAGATAGTGAGGCGAGCCACGACATTCGGGGATAGCTGCGGGAGCTCAATGTGAAAGGCATCCAGAACCCCTCAGAGGAGTACTGAAGCCGGAAACCCTAGCCCCGCGTTGAAGAACGCCTCGAAGACGATGACCTACCCTTCACACGGTGCTGGGACTGACTCTGCGCCCGGCTTCCTGGCCCTCGATTCGGGGCCGATGCGGCCCCTAGTCGCCTGCTCGATGGACGCATCCGTGCACGCCGACGGCCCCAGTTCCAGGGTCTGCTCCCGGAACTGCTCTGAAGCTGGGCAGAGCTCCCACGGGTCGCGCGCCTCTGATGGACCTGAAGCCGTCGCCGCCGCCGCCGCCGCTGCCATCTGGCATTGCAGGAAGCGGGGGTCCACCGCTGCCATAGGGGTGCTCCTCTCCACCATGACTAGAGGCGATCGAAAGGAGGAGGCGAGAGAAAGGAGGAGGCGAGAGCTCGAGAGCAAGAGTTCACCCGTCAAGACTGCAGCTAAGGGAGTGAGCGAGTGAGCAGGAGAGGGCTCGGTTGGTGATCCAGGGGCTATTTATGCGAGAAGACGGCTGCTATCCTGGCGCTTCAGCGTCGCGCCGGTCCGCCTTCTGCCGCTCGATGCGCTTGCGCCGGTCGCGCGACACCCGCATTTAAGGCCTTGCTGGCTCGCTGTTGAGTGCGCCCGTCTCCGACGATCTGCCTCCCCCGCTTCGCCTGCATGCCTAGCGCATTAATTGTATTAAGTGATCGCTAGTCCGACTTCCCGCACGCTGGAGCCTAGCAGTCAAAGTTGCGCAAGCATCGAGAACGACTGGTCAAAGCCCTCCCTTTGCAAGGGTGCAAGGCGACTAGTTCACCGAAGGCGCTCCGAAGTCGGCTCTCGACCTCCAGGCTCTGGAACGTTTCAAGGCCCCGGAACATCTTCGGAGCAATCAGACGGGGGCGTCTCGTGGCAAAGATTCGGGACCTCTAAGTGAGTTGATTTCTTGTAAGGCTATCAGGATTATCATGTGCGCTTCCACCCTCTCTCCCATGCAGGACTCTCGAGAGGAAAGAAGCGAGGGGCTACTGTTGGGGGAGATAATCCCGATGACTGTTAGAAGCGCGAAGAGCCGTACGGTTCGGAGGGGAGGCCACGTCCGGAATACCCGAAGCCCTGCATCGAAGGTACCCGTGGGCCTCCAGACGGGGAGGCCTAAAGGTCTATGGGAGCTCCGAAGCGTGCCGAAGGGATTCTCAGGGGAAACGACTGGCTGGATGCCGGAGGCCAGCCTTCGGGAGGCCCAAAGGCTTTGGGGCGCAACCATACGTGGGAAAGGACCTGGTCAAGGCAACCCGGGGAATGGATCGTGATCGTCTTCGGCGTGTCGGGCGGTCGTTGCCGCGCTTGACACGGTTGATACACTGTCAGAATCGCACCTTCTTGTATGTAGTGTGTAACACCTATTCTTGTCTGTACTATAAGCCTGTGTCAGACCGAATAGCGGTTGAGGGTTTTGGAGGCACCCAACCCTCTAGGGCGGGTCTCCCTATAAATACACCCTAACTACAGTTGTAATAAACACACGATCCAAGAATACAATCTGAGCACAACATTCCATTACTCTCATCCACCAAAAACCTGCTGGTTTGATCCGTCATCCCAACAGTGAATAATCGTGACTATCATTGTCGTTCATCCTTTCCTTCAATTTTCTTTCGTACTTCCCGATGAGGTATGAGGAAGTGATGCTACTTCTGGCTCACCCATTCTTCGTCGCATGCCGATCATTGGCTTCTTTCCATCATCAAACTTGATTTGGCCTTGCTCTATAGCCGATTGGATCTTCTTCCTAAAAACTTTGCATTCATTAGTATGGTGCGATGAGGAATTGTGCCACTTGTAGTATTTCCTCTTCTTTAGCTCATCGGTAGGAGGTATCACATGGTCGGGTGATAGGTGGATCTGCTTCTCTTTGAGCAACAGATCAAATATCTTATCAGCCTTATTGATGTCGAAGTCATACTTATCTTCTTTATCAGTCGGCTTCACCCAAGGGCATCCAACTTGTTTCTTGTTCTTGGACCATTCGACCCAACTGACCTCTGCATCATAGTCACTAACATCATTGGAGTTCGAATAGTAGGCCTAAGTATATGCCACCTTTTTCTAATACCTATCTTTCCTTGCTTCTTGGAATTGGCCCTCGTGTGTTGATACCCTTTGCACCAATTGTGAGAGGCTCTCGAACTCATGTGATAAAAATATCTCCTTAATTGGGTTCAAGAGTCCTTGAAATGCCAACTCTGCCAACTAGGTGTCACTGAGGTTCAAGTTATAGCATCTACTCTGTATGTCCCAGAACCCCTGGACATAATCTTATACCGACTCATCCATCCTCTACTTCGCAGTTGTCAAGTCAGTGAGCTTCATCTCATGAATGTTGGAGAATAAATATTTGTGAAACTTCTTCTCTAAATTTTTTCATTCTCTGATGGAATCCACCGACGGCGAAGAAAACCACGTGAAGTTCGATCCTGATAGAGAAAGCGGGAAGAATGGACCCTTAGAGCTTCATCGGTCGATGCCTCCCCACACTGGGCGAGGAAACGGCTAATATGCTTGGTCGTGGAGACTGAGTCGTGTCCCGAGAACTTGGTGAAGTTGGGTACCTTGTATCGGCTTGGCAGTGGTACTCGATCAAACCATTCTAGGTACGGTCGCCGATACATGTACGTCTATTCTTTGGGCTTCAACCCAAATTGGTCTCGAATAACCTTCGTTATCTGATTCACCTAGTCATCTTCCTGTTGTCCCGGCGTAGGGTGTCGATCAAGTATTGGGACCTATTGATATTGGTCTGACCAAGCAACATTATGCTTGTATTATCCTTCATCAGCGTATGGCGGTGCTCCATAGTATGCAATCCGATGATACCCCTGAGGGATACCATCGGGTGCCCCCTTGGCGGCACGAGGTCTAGCAGTATGTTCCTTGCGATGTCGTATGTCATGTGAGGCATCTCTTTTCTCGGTAGTCTTGGGTCAGATACCGGAAGTGGCACCAGCGCACCCCTTTCGAGGAAATATGGTGCGCTCTATAGTGAACTTTGTGTCAGAGCTAGCGGTTGAGTCATCTTGTTTCCTTCATGGACGAACGAGGCTCCCGACTGCTCTATCCTCATTGGACCTTGCATCTGTGGTGTTGGCCTAGTATGATGTGGATTCTGCAGTAACCTTGTTTGACCATTAGGGAAATACGTTGTACCTTGTGGTGGCTCATCGGCTACAGTGCCATCAATAGTCTTCTTGATCAACCCATGGAGGGTGTTGACCAATGTTCCTGATTGATTTACCAGCGCATGATGAATTGCCTAATCAATGATCCTTTGGAAACTGGACTGAGGGCTTTCTATCGGCTAAGTGGCTTCTATAGCCAATACCGGTGTTGGTAATGGATCCCTTTAGATGAGAACCGATCAAGTCATGCCGTAGACTTGCAAACAAAAGTTCTGAAAATCATGTATGTGCCTTTGCACTTCCGTCCTCTCCTCTTCACTTAGCGTTTTGAGAGTGATCGGGATGATGTTGTCGTTGTCGATTTCGCCCACCATGGCTGAGTTGCTGAAGATGTCCCACTAGGCTTGGGAAAAAGCATGTTGGTGTCTTTCTTGGTCACACTTTGACATAGGCGTAGCCTAGGAGATCTTCTTAACTCCAGTGTAGGTCCTACAATCTTAGAAAAAGGTTTAAGGCGTGCCAATCAGTTTGACCCAACTGATAAGGGAATAGAGAAAATATCATTAGTAGCAAAGTTGATCTGCTGTCAGGTCGATGACTATGGTAAGGATAAAACAATTGTGAGAAAATAACGCCAATTGGCCATAAGGCCGATGACCAAGGTAAAACGACCGTACGAATGCGCCATCGGTTGCTGAGATAGGTAGTTTTTATGCATATGGGCCAATTGGCATTCCCCAATAGCAGATAGAATATAACACTAAATTGAAGATAACCTATACTTCAAAGTATCGAGCACATTTTATTTAGATGAATGGTATACAACATGAACAAGATACAATAGAAAGAGATGTCGGACCTAACCGATAAAGCCTCAAACTATCATACCTAAATCACATCAATCTAAGAGATCAAACTGATGCAGCCTTAAACCTAGCCAATACACTGAGATAAAACGATGATCATACTATTTCAGTCGATGCCTCAAGAGATCAAATTGATGCAACTGTGAGGACACTGACCTAGTCGATACGATCGTCGGGGGTGGCGGCACTCACCTCTTCACTGGAAATCAGAACGATGCAGCCCAACTCCAATTGCCGAATCCCACTGGGACTAACCTTGGGAAGCCAAGGGTGGCGATGCACCGAAGAGTTGTTTGTAGGGTTGGTTGTTATGTTTGACCTAAGGGATACATATTTATAGTCCGTAGACTTGCCATCTAAGTAATCTATCATGATCAATTCTGGATAATCTTTATCTCCTCTCACTTTTATCTTCATTGGCTCCTTCATATCTGGTCATGTTGAAAATAGCACAAACGGACTTCTTTGACCAACTTTGATCGGACTCCTTTGACTTCTACTGACCATGCAGTATCTTATGTGGGCCTAGGATTTTACCAAATGTTGGCATCAACAGACTTCGAAATGGGGTTCACAATGCGGACTTCAAACACGCGTTCAAATTCCCGAAGGAGTACTTCGCACTAGTGACTTGCAGTAGGCTTCACACTAGTGGCTTGGACTAGGCTTCACACAAAATAACTCACACAAGTTCAACCTAGCAGAAGGACTTCATTCTAGGCTTCACAAAATAGGCTTTGCACACAATAGAGTGAAATGTACTGTTGCGCTTAAGACTCATAGATAAAGAAAAACGTATGTGTAAACTTGTTCGTAGATTTTCAGGGGTTCACACAAGGTGACAGAAGTAATTCATGTAAATCAAGTCACAAGAGCATCAGAGAGGCATTCCATCCTTTGCAAACCAAGAACGCAAAGATAATCAAAAGTACTCAAGGCAGACAAGCATGAAGCAAAGATCAAACAAAGATTTCATTGCAAAAAATGAACACAAAAGACCCTCTCGAATCTGAGTATATTAGTGGCGACGGATCCTAGGACAATCAGTAAAGAAGAAGGTTCTAAACCTAGGTAGAAGTGTTACCCTAGACCTCAGCCTACCCTTTATTTTATAGACTAGACAGACATGAGAAGAGACTACAATACCCCTAGGTTTTATAGTTTTTCTGCCTCACACAGTCGAAGGGGTATTATAGATAGTTCTATTTTTACACTTTATTTGAAGCTCCACAATGTGTCAGCTTTGTAGCTTCGTTTTGACGGAGACTCACAACACTTTACGAAGAACCTGAGTGACTTTGGTTGAGGACTTCGAAATGTTGAGGCTTAGATGTAACGAAGTATTGACTTCAAGTGTGACGGTTTTGAAACGAAGTTGTCCAAGCACTTACCAACTTCGTACAATTTCTCCAGAGTGGACCACAACGATTCCACAGCTCCTTCGGCTTGGCCATTGTTTGTCCGTGTACTGAAGCCATTCATGGCCAAAGCCATGACAAGTAAACCTCCTTTTGAACTATCCCTTCAAAGTACCTCCCTTTAGAGGGTTTCATCCACCTTTCTTTGAAGTGTCTTCTTCCGGAGCACACATATGAAGTGCCTCCGCCTAGAGCACACTTTTGAAGTGCCTAACTTCAGAGGCCTTCCTCCACCAACCTTCGAAGTGCCTCCCTCTGAAGCACACCTTTTAATTACTTTGCCTTAGTGGTCTTTGTCTGCCTGTCTCTGTTCAGAGAGCCTCCGAACACCCCTTCGACCGATCTTGACTTCACTTAGCCACCCTGATCCTCCGGCACCAAGCTTTCGACCTTGTCCTTTGAGAAACCAAGGGTTGGTTTCGGAGTATGTGATGAGTGATTGACAGATTTTATCCTCTGATTCGAAGGGGTCTCTCCGAAGGGGTTCAGAAGTTGTTTCACCAAAGGGTTCAGTGGGTCTGTTTTGCTTCAGCTGTTGCAGCGGAGTGTGCCTGTCGGAGGGGTCCAACAGTACACAATGATTGGGTCGTACCGAAGGTCTCGGTACTTTGGGCGGTACACCGGAGTGTGTATCGGAGGTTGTTTACCTGGAGAGGTCTCCGGGGTACTAGATACTCTTGTCTGTTTGTCTGTGGTGCGTAGGTGACTTCGGAGGCGATGGACAGTTCGCAGCAAGTGAACCTGGGTCAAGCGGGAGGCTTGATGCCATGCGAGCGGGGATCTTGGTCACAAAGGCTGCGAAGGGGTCGAGGTCAGACCTCGGGTCGAGGTGCACCAGACGAAGGCAGAGAGTGCAGAGCATGGCTCAAGGTGAAGGTACCCTAAGAAGAAGTCCTCAGAGGCGAGGCACTTCGAAGGGTACTCCAAATGGAGTGACTTCGGAGTATGGTGGACAAAGTCCTCAGCAAGTAGGTAAGGTGTTCGAAGTGTGCTTCGGAGGGAGGCACTCGAAAGTATACCCGACAAAGGTCTCAGAAGTCGAGGTGCATCGAAGGCATGGTCCGGGTGAGGTTCGTCGAGGAGTGTGCTCGGGGAGAGACACTACGGCGAAGGGATCATGGAATGCTTCATGCGGAGGCTTAGGACGAGGGAGGGACTTCGAAGGGTGGTACTCCGAAGGTGGGGCTTCGGAGTGAGGCTGACTTGAGGTACTTTGGCCATGCATGGATTCGGTACACGCACTGATGGAGTTCGAGCTGGGAGAAGCTGCGAAGCCGTGGTGGTCCAATCCGGAGGTGTTGGTGCGAAGGCCCAAGGGCTTTGACGGCTTCGGCTCAAAACCATCTCTGTATCGAAGGCTAACTTCGGTGAAGCGAAGGCCGTTAGGCTCAAGGCTTCTCACCGAAGCTACCGCACCCCTCGTGTGCGAAGGGGGGCTTTAGAAGGCTCCAAAACTGCAAAGGTTGACCGTGTCTGCTCTGCAAAATCTGATGTTGTCTCCTCTGCGAAGCTGACAAAAGAAGCCTCCAAATAAAGTAGACTACCAGCTATACCCCCTGTTCTGATGAAATAAAATCAGTGTAAACCCTAGGGGTAAAGTAGTCTATTCACAGGGCTGAATAGTGCCTATAAATAGTGGAGGCTAGCCTAGGCCACAGTAACACTTTGAGCAGCCATTGTAGAACTCATGTGCTAGCTGCCACACTCTCTGTATTCATCGTGTGAGTTCATTTTGTGTTCCCTGTTCATGCAATGAAGTTTTGATTCTATTCGTCTTTCACTGCTTGAACATGTACTGTGTTGCACTGCATGCTTTGATTTCTCTGTGCACCATCTTCTTCTGGGTTTTCTGGAGAGGTGTGTGAGAAGTCTGTCTAGGTGAAGTGTATTTTTCAGTGTCTGTTCGCTCTGTGTAAACAAGAGGCTAGACCTCTCAGATTACTAGCGAAGCACTGTCTGGCTTGAATCGAAGCCCGTTTTCTTCCCTTATCGAAGTCCTTGGGGAAGGGTGCTCAGCGTGCGTCTCAACCTCCGAAGTACAAAGCCTAGCACCAGTTGCTATCGCTGAATATTTGGTCAAAGTCCTTAGAGGGAAGTTTGCTCTTGCGAAGGGTGAAGTGCGAAGCCTGCTCGAAGGCACCCAGTGTGCGGAGCCTGCACTGACTTAGCAGAGTTGAATTTTTGGGTGTTGTGAGTGGAGCGAAGTCTTCTTGGCTTTGAACTTTTGCTCCTTGTGAAGCCTGATTTCGGAACTGTGAAATACCTCCGAACCAGAACTTTGAAGGGTTTGTTCGAAGCTTGTTTCGCAAAACACAGAATTAAAACAGAAGGCTATTTTTAGTCTGAGTTTTAAAAGCTCCCATTCACCCCCTCTGGTGGCCGTTTCCAGTCCAACAATTGGTATCAGAGCAAGTTAAGATCACCAGTTGACCTTAACAAGTTGTGTGGTCTGTTGGCGACATGGACAGAGTTAGTAAAATACCTCTGTTCGATGGGACGGACTTTGCATACTGGAAGGTGTGCATGGAGGCTTACTTGCTAAGCCAAGGAAATACAATTTGGGAGATTGTGGATTCATAATACTCCATCCCTGAAACTCGCACCTCCCAAATAGAGAAGGATTAGTATAATGCCTACTCCAAGGCTAGAAATATACTATTCATTGGTTTGAGTAGAAGTGAGTTTGATAGGGTGCAGCACCTTAGGACAACTTGGGATATTTGGACTACACTCACTATCTTTCATAAGGGCTCTACACAGATTAAGGCCAGGCGCCAAAGCACATACAATCAACAGTATCAGCTATTTGTGCAGGCACCTGGTGAATCTATAGATGCCATGTTTTCTCGCTTTGATGCAATAGTGAGTAACTTGCGGTCCAACGGGACGCTTGCTTACAATGATCATGATAGGGCTATCAAGCTTCTCTATGCTCTTGATCGTAGCATATGGGAAGTGAAGATATCCAGCATTGAGGAGTCCGCAGGTTATGACACATTGACCTGTGATGAGCTCTTCAACAAGCTGAAGTCCACTGAGATTGCCAAGGCATCTCTTGCAGTGCATAGGAACTCTTTGCCACATCCATTGGCATTGGTTTCTAGTACTAGCCGTGGTACCCCTACAGAACCAAGCACGTCAGGCACTTGTGTTTTTACATATGGTATTGCTTTGTCCTCCCTGGTCTCCGTCACTAAGGAGCAGGTGGATACTCTATATAATGATGAGCTTGCTCTCATTGCCAGAAGGTTCACCCATTTTCACCATGAGAGATGGTATCAGAGGAGAAGTAGTTTTAGTGGTTGTTTTGAGTGTGGCGACACTTCTCACATCAAGGCCAACTATCCTAAACTCAAGAAGAGATATGAGAGTGAGCGCCCCAAATACCACAAGAAGGAGAGGAAACCCTTTGTGAAGGGAAAGTGCGGCAAGGTGGCTAAGAGAGTAGCCAAAGCCACTTCCAGAGCATTTGTTACTGCTCTCAGTGACATCGACACTTCCTCAACTGAGGAGTCGAGCTCTGAGGAGGAGTCTCCAAGGAAGGAGGAGAAGAAGGATAAGAATGGATGAGATTTCACCAGCGTCTGCTTCATGGCCGACAGCGATCACAGCGGCAATGAGCTTGACTCATCTGAGGTACCTCTATCTTATGACCATTTTTCAATTAAATTAGATGAACTGAATGAAATAGTTCTTGGTCAGGATAGATTACTTGTGCAAGCCGCTAGAGATAGAAAAGACCTTAGACTTAGGCTAGAATCTGTTTCTACTCATTATGCCATGCTTAAGTCTAGGGTTAATGATGTTGAATGTGAATCTTGCACTGTTGTCATGGGTGAGCTTGCTCAGTTGCGTTCTGTGCATGCTCAAACTCTTTCTGAGCTTGAGACTGCACAGAAGCGGCTTTTGATGGTTGATTCTAGTCCTCATGATATAATTGAATGCTTGAACTGCCCCTTATTACGTGATAGCATTAATTTACGTGATAAGCATGTTCAGGATTTAGAGGCTAGATTGGAGAGGGCCAGTAGTTCTAACGATGTGCTACCTGTGTGTGACACTTGCATAATCCTTAAGGACCAGCTAGGCACTGTTAGAGAGTGAGCTGAACACCTCATGACCAAGAATGAATACCTTCTTTCTGTGGTTAACAAATGCACTTAGGGAAAGGGTAGGATGGACTTTCTCTTGGCCAAGACCAAGATGTGTGCTGACAGAGCAGGGTTAGCTTTAGGATTGGGTTTTGAGAGGATTCCTTCAGACAGTGAGAACAAAACTTTTTTTTACCTCACCCACTACCTTAGAGAAAGAGAGATCTCTGTTAGATGCTACATCAGCCAAAAAGCCTACCCAAACTTCAAAGAAAACCACCCCTCCTACATAGAGAATTCCTCCCAAGAAAAACACTCAGTAGAAGCCCAAGGAGCCTGTGAGGATTGCTCCTACGACCCATGTGAGTGCCTCTAGGAGAGTATTTCATTGTTCCTATTGTCAGCGGGCGGGTCATCTAGTTGGGTTCTGTTTTCGTCGCATAAAGGATGAGCGACGCTCTCAGGCGATGAGTTTCCAAGACATGCATTACCCATCTCGAGGTATGCATGAGTCTGAGTTTTACTCACGTACTATTTTCGAGGCTCCTCGTACTTCTCAAAGAGGTTTTGCTCCTCGAGGTATTCACCATGTTCCATATGGTGGTAGACCCCGGGCGAGTAGCTTTGTACCTCGTTAGAGTAAGAGACCTCGTCATGCATTTGGGTCACAGCACGTAGGTAGACCTCGCACTTTGCATTATTTTGATTATCCTGTGCGTAGACAGTCTATTTTTACTGTGCATACTACTCGTATCACTCAGTGTTGGATGACTCGTCATGCATTCACTGACCCCAGCACTGAGCGATCGAGATTTTCCTATCATATGTAGGCGCCGGACCGAGGCTTAGAGGGCACGTGGATCATGGACTCCGGTTGTTCGTGCCACATGACCGGAGATGCAGCATGGTTCTCCAGCCTCACCACAACCAAGCAAAAGGAACATATCACCTTCGGCAACAATCAAAGGAGTAGAGTGAAAGGTAAAGGTGTGATAAGAATCAACTCGAATTTCACTCTCAAAGATGTTGCTTTGGTTGAAAACTTGGGATACAATTTGCTTTCTGTATCTCAATTGCTTGATGAGGGCTTCGAAGTGCGATTCCATCGCGATACTTCGCAAGTACTCAATTATGATGGCATTGTGGTTTGTAAGATCTTTAGAGTTGGGAGAGTTTTTGGAGCTGATTTTTCTGAGTCATCTGGTTCTTCTCATTTTCTTGTTACACATTCTATTTTTGAGCTTTGAAAGTGGCATAGGAGACTAGGGCGTATGAGCTTTGAGTTGCTCACTCGTCTGAGTGCCCTAGGTCTAATCCTAGGATTGCCCAAGCTCAAGTTTGAGAAGAATTTAGTTTGCGCTCCTTGTCGACATGGAAAAATGATTGCCGCTTCGCATTCGCCAGTCACCACAGTGATGACTGAACAACCTGGAGAACTTCTCCACATGGACACTGTAGGTCCTTCTCGGGTTAGTTCTTTAGGCGGCAAGTGGTATGTGTTAGTCATTATCGACGATTTCTCTCGCTACTCTTGGGTCTTCTTTCTTGCCAGCAAGGATGAAGTGTTTTCACACTTTCGGTGCTTGGCTTTGAGACTTTTCACTGAACTCCCTGGTGCATTGAAATTCATTCGAAGTGATAATGACACTGAGTTCAAGAACAATCTCTTTGTTGACTTTTGCATGGAGCATGGCATAGAACATCAATTCTCTGCTCTGCGGGTTCCTCAACAGAATGGTGTTGTTGAGAGAAAGAACCGGACTTTGGTTGAGATGGCTAGGAAGATGCTTGATGAGCATAGGACTCTTAAAAAATTCTGGGCTGAGGCCATGAACACTGCTTGTTACATCTCAAACCGAATCTTCTTGGGCTCTATTTTGAACTTACATCTTATGAGCTACGTTTTGGGAGACAGCCCAAAGTTACTCATCTTCGAGTCTTTGGTTGTCGTTGCTTTATCCTAAAACATGGAAATTTGGATAAATTTGAGTCGCGCTCTTCCGACAGGATCTTTTTGGGTTACACTACACATGGTCATTCTTATCGTGTTTATAATTTGGAAACTAACACTGTCATCGAGTCATGTGATGTGACTTTTGATGAATCAACCCACTTTGTTAGTTCTACCTTTAAACGGGCAAATGAACATTACATGGAGCAGACCATCTTCGAAAAAGATCTCGGAGATTTCGAGGATGAACCCCTACTACCCTCGACTTCAACCCCCGAAGTCGACCCCGCTTCGACTACTTCGGCACAAGGTCCCGAAGCAACTACCTCAACATCGGTCATCTTGGACCACTCCAACGCACAAGTTGAGGGGGAGACTGCATCCCGCCGCGAGGCTCCACATCATGTTCAAAGGATGCATCCTCCAGAGCAAATCATTGGTGAGATTGATCAAAGGGTAACACGTTCTCATGCTCATTTCATTGATTCCGCTGTTGTTGCTTCTTTTAAGCCCTTAGATGTTAGTCATGCACTTTCTGATTCTAGTTGGATCAATGTCATGCATGAAGAACTTGAAAATTTTGAGAGAAACCAAGTCTGGACATTAGTTGATCGTCCTCGAAATGTTCATTTCATTGGAACAAAATGGATTTTCAAAAACAAACAAGGGGAGGATGGGACTAGAGTTAGAAACAAGGCTAGACTTGTAGCTCCGGGTTATTCTCAATTAGAAGGGATTGATTTTACCGAGACTTTTGCACCTGTTGCGCGTCCAGGGGCCATTAGGATTTTGCTTACAATTGCGACATCCCGGGGATTCAAACTCTATCAAATGGATGTCAAAAGTGCTTTTCTTAATGGCTTCATAGGCGAAGATGTTTATGTAAAACAACCCCCTGGCTTTGAAAACCCCAAATACCCACATAAAGTCCTTAAACTTCATAAGGCTCTTTATGGACTCAAGCAGGCCCCTCGGACATGGTATGATAGACTTAAGTGTTTTCTGCTTGAGCGGGGGTATTTGATGGGATCTGTTTTTAAAACCTTGTTCACTCTCAAGCAAGGCAAAGATTTTCTCCTAGTTCAGATTTATGTTGATGATATCATCTTTGGTGGCTCTTCTCATGCTTTGGTTGCCGAGTTTGCAGATGCCATGAGCAGGGAGTTCGAGATGTCCATGATGGGCGAACTCACTTTTTCCTTGGTTTTCAAATCAAGCAAAGCAAACAAGGTACATTCGTCCACCAGACGAAGTACACCAAGGACCAGCTCAAGAAGTTCGACATGGCTGATGTGAAGCCCCTCGCCACTCCAATGGCCACATCTGTAGCATTGGATCCTGATGAGGATGGAGAAGTCATAGATCAGAAGGAGTTCCGAAGTATGATCGGCTCCCTCCTCTACTTGACTGCTACTTGGCCAGACATACACTTCAGAGTGTGTCTGTGCGCTTGTTTTCAGGCTTCACCTCGTGCTTCGCATCGCCAAGCGGTAAAGCGCATTCTCAGGTATCTCAAACATACCCTAGAATTTGGCATTTGGTATTCTGCATCTTTCTCTTTGTGTCTTTGAGGTTATTCTGATGCGGATTTTGCTGGGTGTAGAATTGATAGGAAAAGTACATCCGGTACTTGTCATTTTCTAAGTACTTCGCTGGTTTGCTGGTCTTCCCACAAACAGTCTAGTGTTGCACAATCGACGGCTGAGGCCGAATATGTTGCTGCAGCTAGTTGTTGCTCTCAGATTTTGTGGATTGTCTCCACTTTGCGGGATTTCGGGTTAGATTATAAGAGTGTTCCACTTTTATGTGATAACACTAGTGCTATTTGCATTGCAAACAACCTAGTTCAGCTTTCCCGAACCAAACACATTGGTGCGCGATATCATTTTCTCAGAGATCATAATGAGAAGGGTGATATTGAACTTACATTTGTTGATACCCAACACCAACTAGCCGATATTTTCACAAAACCCCTTGATGCTTCTCGTTTTAACTACTTGCGTGGGGAACTTGGTGTTTGTCACCCTTACGGCATTTTGTTAGGGGGGCAGATTTTGATTGTCTTGCATATACTCATGGTGTGTGAAATTGCATTTACATCTTTTGCACTTATATGCCTGATTTTTCATGAAATCATGTCAGCTCAGCTCTATTTAATATGTCTGAAACATTATGTGCATGATTTTTTTTCAAAATCAAATCATGCTCACTGCTTAGTCTTGAATCTAGCATGTTTAGGTAGGACTGCTGTCACGCCCCAATTTAATAAATCAGGACCTTTATTGAAATTCCAAAGAAAGTCAATAAACCAAGACGTTCATCAAGCGACCACGTACAATATGGGCAATCATCCATGGTTCGTAGACCGCATTATTACAAAAGTGAATGAAAGTGAAGAGAAACTATTAAAATCAAGAGTCCTAGATGAACGCCTCCTTCCAGTCTCGCCTTGACTGGGTCGCTACTCCAGACCTTCATCCTCCTCGTGGTAGACGGGCTCTGATGGTGTAAGTCAACGGGGTGAGTACAGATGTACTCAGCAAGCCACCGAATGCAAATATAATGCAAGATAATAACAAGGGAGATAGTGGCTAATTTCGCGGAAGAAGCATAATTGTAAAGCATTAAAGGTGATCAATTTATTAGTACTGAAATGTAAACATGTGTATGCATCATCATCTTCTAACTCGAGGAGTACGTTTTACCTCCTCGCACCACAGTCCTTACATGCCATGAATAACACAACCATTCAGATATTTGTAAACTAACTGCGAGTAGTCACACAACCCGCCCTTTACCGTGGGCTCAGCTTTTCGAAAAGATTAAATTACTCTGATCAGAGATGTACCACTGACCAGGCACACACTCATCACTTACACCAAAGTGTAACGAGATGACCCATTTCACGGTAACTCCTGCCAAAACCTTCCATATGGTTCGCCTCGACTCAACAGCACCCTCTTATAGGTTTCGTATCGTGTCTCGACGCGTCGAGTTTCCACCATACCCCCCTTGAGCCTCGTCGGTACAAGGCGCCCTGAGGGCTAGCCCCTTGCCCCCTCCACTATGGTGCAGAGAGTCGGAGTGTTCCATACTTCCAGTTAGGACTTACCCATTAGACTTGTGGTTGGTACGGAAGTGCTTTGCAACAGATCCCGCAGACCGGTCCTTATAGTGCCCCGGGTGCGACCAACCAATGCCCTAGCTTGCACCCGGAACCCACCATACTTATAACATAGCCAACTCCAAACAGAGTCCAGAGACGAGAATAACGAGGAAATTCATATAACAGAATCAACTATCTACGACTCATTCTTTATATCCTATAGCAGTTGTGCCGGTACATTGGGCACTAGCTAATATAATATTTGTAGAGTGACAAGGAGTTAAGGCTCAATAAGCATGGCTTGGGTTTGCACACAAGGACGGGGATCTAAGAAATATAAATGTAGGGCTTGATGTTTGACTAATGCAATATTATCCTATGAGTTATAGCGATAGTTATAAAAACTGGGCTCAATGATGATCAACTATATCCACAAGAGGGGTCGATGACTTGCCTTGCTCAGCAAAGGGTGAAGGTGGAACCTCGGGATAGAACTTCGGCTCCTCGATGAACTCGTAGTCTTCTCGATACGGAAAAATAAACAATACATTCAATAAACAGATAAAAATCCACCAAATAATAAACATACATGTTTATGGGTTTTATTATGTGAAATAAGGTTTTAATGTTCTGAAGTTTGGTGAAAAACAGTAAAACTTATCTTTTAAGGTTTTCCCTAATTTATTTTCTGAATTAATAATTTTAACCCAAATGGGTTTTTATTCATTTAATTGCTAAGATTATTTTGTGCCAAAGTAACATATTGTTTTTATGGCATTAATGTGTAGAGAATAATATACTGAATTTAACAAAATTTGAATGGTGAAATTTGGAGTTAAAATGAGCAAGTTACAAATTTTCAAAGTTTAAATCAATTTCTGGAATTTTATTTAAACAGAAAATGGGCTCTGGTCCACGGTGAGCCAGGCCCACAGTGGACCGCCGCACTGTGCGCGTGGACCAGATCAACCAGAGCCGTTGGATTTGGATCCGATGGCCAGGCGCAAGGCGGGACGGTTAAGTGAAAATGGACGGTCCAGATTAAAACGCGCGAAGGGTTATGACGTGGACGCACGAGATTGATCCAACGTTTTAAGTCACGATCGACGACTGAGAGGCCTCGATACCGCTTTGACCAGATGAATGCCCTAGATTAAGTCAAAGGGGGTTCTAATCCCAGCCGTTCATCGTGGATCGAGCGGCCGAGAGCCCGTACGGCACGACACGCGTCGGAGGGGGGTAACTACCCTTCATCTCCGGCGACGGCGGGGCTCGGGTGCGGCGGCGATGGTGGCGGCGAGGGCCTAGGGGCCTAGTTCTCGACGAAAACAGAAAGAGGAGAGTGAGGGGAGCGCTATGGTACCAGAGATGGCGACGGCGGACGACTGACGGCGACCGGCGGTGAGGGTAGACGACGAGGCTCCTCGGGTGCTCGTCGGCGACGATGATCTGGCGGGTTCCACGGCCAACAGAGGCAAGGCTGGTGATGGGTGGGAGGTGGCAATCACAGACGTGTCGTCGGCGAGGGCAGGGGAGGCTCGAGTCGCCGGCGAGGACTTGCCGGAGTTGAAACAGAGATGGAGCCCGAAAATGGGAACGGGGCGCTCTGTTCTCGCTCGGGCTTGGGCTACGACGGTGTGGGAAGAGGGTGGCATCCACAGGGGTTTAAATAGAGGCTTGCCGGCGTCTAGATTGTAAGGAACCGAAGGGGTTCCCATGAACTCCGGCGAGAGCTTCCAAGCTTCGACCATGCTTCCATACATGGTAAAACGCGTCGAGTATAGATGGAAAGGGGGCGGCGGTGGTTGGGGAAGTGATCCGGGGCTAGATCGGGCGAATCGAGGCGGCCGGCGGCGAAACAGGGAAGGAGATCGCCGGAGGGATGGAAGGGGCATCCCCTTCCATCGAGGAAGACGATCCCGACAGGTGGCCCCCACCTATCGGTGTGCGAGTGCGAGGAGGAGGGCGCCGACACGCGGGGCCAGGTGGTCAGAGGGAGAGGGCCGTGAGGGTGAGGCTGTCAGGTGGGACCGAGACGGCCGCGGGCGGGGAGAGAGGAGGGGAGCGGCACCGACAGGTGGTCCCCACCTGTCAGTGACGCACGGCTGGGCTGGGCTGGGCTGGAGGCGAATTGGAGGTTGAGGCCCATTAGTAATTTAAATGCTTTTCCGATTTAAAATAATTCTAGTAATTCATTTATTTGATTTAGGGTTGAATCACTGTTGATAAAAATTTGTAAAAAATCCTGAAATTATGTTTTGGCCTCCAGTTTATCTCATAAAATTTTCAAGTTCAGATTTTGATTATTTCTCCTTGTTTGTCTTTAATAGGGCTCTTTTAGGGTTTTTCTTTAATAATAAAATTCAGAAATTCCCTTTATAATATATTTCTTTTATTTTTTTTCCTTTTTAAATCTTGGGGTGTTACAATCCTATCCCCCTTACAGAGAATCTCGTCCTCGAGATTCGGATTAATCCTCGAATAGCTCAGGATGTTGTGCCTTGAGTTCATCTTCTTTTTCCCCATGTAGCTTCCTCTACGGGATGATTGCTCCACTGCACCTTGCAGAAGCGGAGGACTCGACTTCTGGTGGTCCTCTCTTTGACTTCCAATATCTTGACAGGCTTTTCCACGTAGGTCAGATCTTCCTGAACATCCAACTGCTGTAGGTCCACTTGCTCTGTAGGGACGCGAAGGCACTTCTTTAGTTGAGACACATGAAACACATCATGCACTCTGGTCAATGAGGGTGGCAGTTCCAACTGATAAGCAACTTCGCCCTGGCGTCGAACAATGGGAAAGGGTCCAACGTATCGAGGGGCCAACTTTCCTCTCATGTTAAACCGTTGGGTACCACGGAGAGGCGTAACTCGAAGATAGACATGGTCTTCCTCTTCAAAGGCTAGGTCTCGGCGTCGATTGTCCGCGTAGCTCTTCTGTCGTGATTGGGTTGTCTTGAGCCGATCTCTGATGATCCGTACCTTCTCTTCAGCTTCCCGAAGGATGTCTGTTCCAAATACTTGAGATTTACCGGTTTGATCCCAAAGGAGAGGCGTCCTGCACTTTCATCCGTATAGGGCTTCGAACAGGGACATCTGTAGACTGGCTTGATAGTTGTTGTTGTATGAAAACTCAGCGTACGGTAATCTTTTGTCCCAAGTTGCTCCAAAATCCAAGACGCATGCCCGAAGCATATCTTCCAATATCTGATTCACCCTTTCAGTTTGTCCATCTGTCTGAGGGTGGTAAGCAGTACTGAAGTTCAGTCTCGTTCCCATCTCTTCTTGGAGGTTCTTCCAAAAACGAGAGGTAAACTGACTTCCTCTATCAGACACTATCTTCTTGGGCACTCCATGAAGACACACGATGCGGGCCATGTATAACTCTGCGAGCTTAGGTCCACTGAAGGTTGTCTTAACGGCTAGGAAGTGTGCTACTTTCATAAGCCGGTCAATGATTACCCAGATAGAGTCGTACCCAAGTTGGGTTTTTGGAAGTCCGGTGATGAAGTCCATTCTGATTTCTTCCCATTTCCATTCAGGCACTTTGAGTGGCTGTAACAGTCCTACAGGTCTCTGATGCTCTGCCTTTACCCTTCTGCAGGTATCACATTCGGCGACGAACTGAGCAATCTCTCTCTTCATGCTAACCCACCAATCGTGTTCCTTCAGGTCTTGGTACATCTTGGTACTCCCGAGATGGATGGAGTATAAGGTATCATGGGCTTCCTTAAGGATAAGGGTTTTTATCTCGGGTTTATCTGGCACACATATCCGGGTTCCAAACCATATGGTGCCATCTTCGTCTTCCGAAAATCCTGGGGCTTTACCTTGTCTCATGTTCTCTTTAATGGCGACTATATCCGGATCCTCCAACTGAGATTCTCAGATTTGCTCGAACAAGATAGGTCGGGTTTCCAGGGTGGCTACATATGCTCCTGTGGTTAATCCAAGGTTTAATTTTTGGGAAATTTGGATCCATGCCATTACAATTTTGCGACTTTAAAGAAATGTCATTACAATTCACGTATTTAGATTCATGCCACTACAAATTTAGAGAACTCCAAATTATACCATTTCTAAATTTATAGAATTCCGAAATATGCCATTACAATTTTAGAGAAATCTAAAATATGCCATTAGATTTTGTGAGAGCTGCAATTTCGAAATGGCATATATCCAAATAGATGAATTGTAGTGGCAAAGTTCCAAAGCACGGTAATTGTAATGACATATATCTAAAAAACCCTTAATTTTTCCATCTCCTTATATAGCAAAGGCGCGTGATCCTGAATTATGATGGCGGTGCAATATCCATTATGACTTAATGCATCAGCTACCACATTGGCTTTTCCGGGGTGGTAGTGAATACCTAAGTCGTAGTCCTTTATTAATTCTAACCATCGCCTTTGCCTCAGATTGAGGTTCGGCTGCGTGAAGATGTACTTCAAACTCTTGTGATCCGTAAAGATTTCGCAGCGGTTTCCGACCAAATAGTGCCTCCATATCTTAAGAGCGTGCACTACAGCGGCCAATTCCAAGTCATGTGTCGGGTAGTTCAACTCATGAGGTCTCAACTGACGTGAGGCGTATGAAATCACCTTCCCGTCTTGCATGAGAACACATCCCAATCCTTGGCGAGATGCGCCGCAATAAACATGGAAATCCTTCTTGATATCTGGTAGGGTCAGTATGGGTGCAGACACCAGCCGGGTCTTGAGGGTGCGGAAACTTTCCTCGCATTCGGGAGTCCATTCAAACTTCTCTCCCTTCTGTAATAACTTGGTCATAGGCTTGGCTATCTTGGAAAAATTCTCGATAAACCTCCGATAATACCCAGCCAAACCCCGTATCTCTGATACATTTGTGGGGGCAGCCAATTCGTAACTGCTTCTACGGTGGCACGGTCTACTGTGATACCTTGCGCAGAATGATGTGTCCAAGGAACTTTACTTCTGCCGTCCAAAATTTACACTTGTTGTGCTTGGCATACAACTGGTGTTCCCTTAGCTTGCCTAGGGTTAACCGGAGATGAGTCTCGTGCTCTTTCTGATCCTTGGAATAAATGAGGATGTCGTCTATAAAGACCACGATGAATTTGTCCAAATACTCCATGAACACCTTATTCATCATGTTCATAAAGAAAGCAGGGGCATTGGTCAATCCAAAGGACATAACAATACACTCATATAATCCATAACGGGTGGTAAAAGTCGTCTTGGGTATATCCTCTTCTCGAATCCTTAGCTGATGATAACCGGACCGCAGGTTGATCTTAGAAAATATCGTAGCTCCTTTCAGCTGATCAAAAAGATCATCGATCCTAGGTAATGGGTACTTATTCTTGATGGTTACTTCATTCAAAGCGCGGTAATCCACACACATTCGCTTAGCCTTGTCTTCTTTCTTCTCAACGAAGATGACGGGGGCTCCCCACGGTGATGTACTTGGTCTGATGTAGCCTTTCTTCTCAAGATCCTCAAACTGCTGCTTCATCTCAGCTAACTCATTGGCGGCCCTCCAGTATGGTCGCTTGTAAATAGGGGTGGTCCCGGGCACCAAATCAATTCAGAACTCGATGTCCCTCTTGGGTGGCATCCCGGGTAAATGCTCCGGAAATACGTCCAGGTATTCGCAGACTACTGGTATTTCTTCCAAGGTAATCTGATGCAGTCTTGTTTTTCTGAACTTCAGACTTGGCATCTGAAATGTGACGGCAGTCCCTCCTTCACTGATCACAGTTACTTGTCTTTGGGAACACCTGATTACTCCTTGGTGTTTATTGAGCCAATCCATTCCTAAAATGAGATCCAAGCCTTGGCATTCTATAAGGATGGGGTCGGCCCAAAATATGGTGTCGTGGATATCTATCCATATCCTTGGGCTATAGGTTAGGGCTAGGGTTTGTTTTCCAGGGGTGACTATTTGCACGGCTCTTGGTAGTTCCTTTATGCTTAGGTTGTTCTTTTCCACAAAAGCAGTTGATATGAAGGAGTGCGTAGCTCCAGTGTCAAATAAAACCACCGCAAGTGCTGAATGTACTAAGAACTTACCCATCACGATCTCGGGTGCGGCCTGGGCTTCATCGGCAGTGACGTGGTTGACTCGGGCGCGGATGGCGGGGTTTGCTGCAACTCCTTGAGCACGCTTGGGATGGGGGCACGAATTAGAGTAATGCCCCTCCTGGCGGCAGTTAAAACATACCACAGGCTTGCCGTGCTTGTCGCGCAGAACCTCTGTCTTCTTTGCCGGGGCGGGTGGTGTGGCAGGTGCGGTGGGAGCGGGGCGAGGTTGTCCGGTTCCAGTGTTGGCGGCGGGTGGTACTGAACGATACACCGGGCGGGGATGGTATTGTGGCGCCGATGGAGGAGGTGTGAAACGGGGCCTCTGTGCCATGCCCTGGTTTTGCCTAAAGGCAATCATCCTCTTTTTCTTCAGGTCGACCTTGTTCTGTTGGGTCTCCTGAATAATAGCTTTGTTCACCAGCTTTTGAAAGCTGGTATAATCTCCAGAGATGAGTTGAAGGGACAACTCATCCTTCAGTCCCCGAAGGAACATGGACTAACTGGCCGCGTCTGTACGGACTTCTTCAGGCACGTACCGGGCCAGTCGATTGAACTCGTGTAAATATTCTGTTACGGACCTGCTCCCCTGCTGCAGGTCCCGGAACTCCTACTGCTTCTGTGCAATGACGCCGTCGGGGATATGAGCGGCACGGAAGGCATCTGAGAACTCCGCCCAAGTATGGACGTGTCCCTCAGGCAGGGTCTCGCGCAGGTTGTCCCACCATTCTGCGGCGGGTCCTTGGAGTTGGTGGGCAGCAAAAACTACCTTTTCCTGCTCAGTGCAGGTCAGTAGGTCTAGCTTCTTTGCGATATTCCTCAACCAATCCCCAGACTCCATGGGGTTGGTTGTGCTTGAAAAGGTTGGTGGGTGCACTCGGAGGAATTCCGAGAGTTGGGAGGCGAGAGCGGAGGCTGGAGTGGCAGGTCGTGGCAGCTCGGGCTTTTGGTGAAGGCTGAAGAAGTGAGCCTGTTGCTCTTGCATCTTCTGCTGCTGTTGTTGCATCTGGTTTAATAGTGTCGCGACCAACTGGTTCTGAGTGGCCATCATTTCAGCCACCGTGGGGTGGTTGGCGACTGGGGCTTCCCTCTGCCCAGTTGCTCCCCACTGTGGTAAGTTACCATTTTCCCCTCCATTCTAGGGAGCGTCAGAGCCTTGAGTGTTGGTCATCCTGAAGTTTCCAAAATAAACAACATCTCTTTAGGGGAAAATGCTAAGCTTTATTTCAGAAAGGGTCGTTCTTGCGATTACATTTATTGTCTTTTAATTCTTCACTCATGCCTTATATTTGACATGAGTGATAATACAATCCAAAACAATAAAAGGAAACAATCAATCAAAAATTCTATGTCTATGGCAACTCAGGGGACGGCTCGATCATGGGCTCGACGGAAACAGTCGGGGTCGTGGAACTGGAGGGTCCGGCGGGTGGTGCACTGCGTGAAATCCTCTTGGGTCTCACGGTGGGAATCCGAAGCGATTTCTTCTTGCGGGGTGGAAGGGGTGCGATCTCCTCGATGTCCTTCTTCAACTCTTTGAGCTGGTGACGTAGCTGGGTGTTGACCATGGCGCCTTGGCGTAGAAGCTCATTCTAACGCCTCAACTCCTCTACCTCGAGGGTCAACTGGGGGTTCTGCTGGACCTGTTGACTAAGCTCAGCATTCTCACGGTTCAAGTTCTCCGAGGTATGGCGGGAGAAGTCGATGGTGTCGTGCTGGCTGTTTGCGTCGAGAATGGCCTCTGTGTGGAGGTGGTCCATGGCCTCCAAAAGCCTCATGGTGCGGGCGATGGCGGAATTGCTCTATGTGAGGGGGCTGATGTAGATGCTGCGGTGACTCCCTGGTGTGCGCATGGGCATGACGCGGTAGACGGTGTCGCGGAGGTGGCAATCGTAGACCAGACGAAGCTCGACGAGGGCCTGAAGTGTGGCGCGCTGACTGGCCACCACGAATGAGGGTCCTCCGACTCCATGGGTGTAGAAGGGAGGCTGCGTGGGGGAGGAGCGGATGACAACCGTGACCTCACAGTAGCTCTTGCTCGCATCGGGAAAGATCGCGTGGAACGCGGGCTCATGGTAAAATCCCAAGAAGTCGACGAGCACGCGAAGTTCGCGGATGAATCCGGCCTCGTCACGAAGAGTCCCGCTCATGGTATGGACCGGCATCTACAAAGAGAGAAATTTTTTGTGAAAATCTCAGAAGATGAGAGGATAAGTATTTTTGTACGAAAATATGGTTAATATAAGTCCTAGGGTCAGGTCTGTTTGGCTTCCTACAGTCAAGTCGGCTCTGATACCATCTTGTCACGCTCCGATTTAATAAATCAGGACCTTTATTGAAATTCCAAAGAAAGTCAATAAACCAAGACGTTCATCAAGCGACCACGTACAATACGGGCAATCATCCACGGTTCGTAGACCGCATTATTACAAAAGTGAATGAAAGTGAAGAGAAACTAATAAAATCAAGGGTCCTAGATGAACGCCTCCTTCCAGTCTCGCCTTGACTGGGTCGCTACTCCAGGCCTTCATCCTCCTCGTAGTAGACGGACTCTGATGGTGTAAGTCAACGGGGTGAGTACAGATGTACTCAGCAAGCCACCGAATGCAAATATAATGCAATATAATAACAAGGGAGATAGTGGCTAATTTCGCGGAAGAAGCATAATTGTAAAGCATTAAAGGTGATCAATTTATTAGTACTGAAATGTAAACATGTGTATGCATCATCATCTTCTAACTCGAGGAGTACGTTTTACCTCCTCGCACCACAGTCCTTACATGCCATGAATAACACAACCATTCAGATATTTGTAAACTAACTGCGAGTAGTCACACAACTCGCCCTTGACCGTGGGCTCGGCTTTTCGAAAAGATTAAATTACTCTGATCAGAGATGTACCACTGTACCCACAAGGCACGCACTCATCACTTACACCAAAGTGTAACGAGATGACCCATTTCACGGGAACTCCTGCCAAAACCTTCCATATGGTTCGCCTCGACTCAACAGCACCCTCTTATAGGTTTCGTATCGTGTCTCGACGCGTCGAGTTTCCACCATACCCCCCCTTGAGCCTCGTCGGTACAAGGCGCCCTGAGGGCTAGCCCCTTGCCCCCTCCACTATGGTGCAGAGAGTCGGAGTGTTCCATACTTTCAGTTAGGACTTACCCATTAGACTTGTGGTTGGTACGGAAGTGCTTTGCAACAGATCCCACAGACTGGTCCTTATAGTGCCCCGGGTGTGACCAACCAATGCCCTAGCTTGCACCCGGAACCCACCATACTTATAACATAGCCAACTCCAACAGAGTCCAGAGACGAGAATAACGGGGAAATTCATATAACATAATCCATCTATCTACGACTCATTCATTATATCCTATAGCAGTTGTGCCGGTACATTGGGCACTAGCTAATATAATATTTGTAGAGTGACAAGGAGTTAAGGCTCAATAAGCATGGCTTGGGTTTGCACACAAGGACGGGGAGCTAACAAATATAAATATAGGGCTTGATGTTTGACTAATGCAATATTATCCTATGAGTTATAGCGATAGTTATAAAAATTGGGCTCAATGATGATCAACTATTTCCACAAGAGGGGTCGATGACTTGCCTTGCTCAGCAAAGGGTGAAGGTGGAACCTTGGGATAGAACTTCGGCTCCTCGACGAACTCGTAGTCTTCTCGATACGGAAAAAATAAACAATACATTCAATAAACAGATAAAAATCCACCAAATAATAAACATACATGTTTATGGGTTTTATTATGTGAAATAAGGTTTTAATGTTCTGAAGTTTGGTGAAAAACAGTAAAACTTATCTTTTAAGGTTTTCCCTAATTTATTTTCTGAATTAATAATTTTAACCCTAATGGGTTTTTATTCATTTAATTGCTAAGATTATTTTGTGCCAAAGTAACATATTGTTTTTATGGCATTAATGTGTAGAGAATAATATACTGAATTTAACAAAATTTGAATGGTGAAATTTGGAGTTAAAATGAGCAAGTTATGAATTTTCAAAGTTTAAATCAATTTATGAAATTTTATTTAAACAGAAAATGGGCTCTGGTCCACGGTGAGCCAGGCCCACAGGGGACCGCCGCACTGTGTGCGTGGACCGGATCAACCAGAGCCGTTGGATCTGGATCCGGCGGCCAGGCGCAACGCGGGACGGTTAAGTGAAAATGGACGGTCCAGATTAAAATGTGCGAAGGGTTATGACGTGGACGCAGGAGATTGATCCAGCATTTTAAGTCACGATCGACGGCCGAGAGGCCTCGATGCCGCTTTGACCAGATGAACGCCCCAGATTAAGTCAAAGGGGGTTCTAATCCCAGTCGTTCATCGTGGATCGAGTGGCCGAGAGCCCGTACGACACGGCACGCGTCGGAGGGGGTAACTACCCTTCGTCTCCGGTGAGGGCGGGGCTCGGGTGCGGCGGCGAGGGCCTAGGGGCCTAGTTCTTGACGAAAACGGAAAGAGGAGAGTGTGGGGAGCGCGATGGTACCGGAGATGGCGACGGCGGACGACTAACGGCGACCGGTGGCGAGGGTAGACGACGAGGCTCCTCGGTTGCTCGTCGGCGACGATGATCCGGCGGGTTCCACGGCCAACGGAGGCGAGGCCAGTGATGGGTGGGAGGTGGCGATCACAGACGTGTCGTCGGCGAGGGCAGTGGAGGCTCGAGTCGCTGGCGAGGGCTTACCGGAGTTGAAACAGAGATGGAGCCCAAAAATGGGAACGAGGCGCTCTGTTCTCATTCGGGCTTGGGCTACGACGGTGTGGGCTGAGGGCGGTGTCCACAGGGGTTTAAATAGGGGCTTGCCGGCGTCTAGATGGCAAGGAACCGAAGGGGTTCCCGTGAACTCCGGCGAGAGCTTCCAAGCTTCGGCCATGCTTCCATACACGATAAAACGCGTCGGGTATATATGGAAAGGGGGCGACGGTGATCGGGGAAAGTGATCCGGGGCCGGATTGGGCGAATCGAGGCGGCCGGCGGCGAAACAGGGAAGGAGATCGCCGGAGGGATGGAAGGGGGATCCCCTTCCATCGAGGAAGACGATCCCAACAGGTGGCCCCCACCTGTCGGTGTGCGAGTGCGGGGAGGAGGGCGCCGACACGCGGGGCCAGTTGGTCAGAGGGAGAGGGCCGTGATGGTGAGGCTGTCAGGTGGGACCGAGACGGCCGCGTGCGGGGAGAGAGGAGGGGAGCGGCGCCGACAGGTGGTCCCCACTTGTAAGTGACGCACGGCTGGGCTGGGCTAGGCTGGAGGTGAATTGGAGGTTGAGGCCCATTAGGAATTTAAATGCATTTCCGATTTAAAATAATTCCAGTAATTCATTTATTTGATTTAGGGTTGAATCACTGTTGATAAAATTTATAAAAATTCCTGAAATTATGTTTTGGCCTCCAGTTTATCTCATAAAATTTTCAAGTTCAGATTTTGATTATTTCTCCTTGTTTGGCTTTAATAGGGCTCTTTTAGGGTTGTTTTTAATAATAAAATTCAGAAATTCCCTTTATAATATATTTATTTTATTTTATTCCTTTTTAAATCTTGGGGTGTTACAACTACTTTAGCTATCTTTTATCTGCTTGTTATCAAGACTCCTTTTCTCTGGATGC
Organism: Zizania palustris; assembly: GCA_019279435.1. Taxonomy (NCBI): domain Eukaryota; kingdom Viridiplantae; phylum Streptophyta; class Magnoliopsida; order Poales; family Poaceae; genus Zizania; species Zizania palustris. Next base: position 85,410,246 of record JAAALK010000289.1, read on the forward strand.
TAAACATTGCAACTTGAAAAATTGCTCTACTTACTCATGGATATTCATCAAGTGCTAAACAAATTGTTCACTTAATTAAAATCCAAAACTCCATGATTTGCATGCTACAAGTGAAAAGATCCAGGTGGGTTTGTTTGTCACACTACTCTATTCTAGACTGCCTACCATTGCACATTGGTCTGAACTGGGATAGTGTAGTGTATGCCAAAATCACCGCCTTAAGCTTCTGATGGGTTCATGCCTAGGCTTGGCTTGATTGGAAAGTATAAGGTAGACAAACAAATAACCCCTGACATTGTGAAAAGAACAACAAAAATTCATTGTTCATCAAGTTTGCTTTCAATGCTCCATTTGAACTGGACTTGTCTGTCTAGAATAGAAATTGACTAGCTTTGGGCAGTCCCTACTTTTACTTGTCTAGTTACCTTGATTGAATGGTGATGCTTTTATTTCAAAATTATAAAATCGCATGCTGTCATCATGTTTTTAGAGAATGTTACATTGAGCTGAGCACATGATAATTGGTATTAATGTTGGCATATTTTTGTTTTATATGTCTTTGCAATTCTGCCCATTTTGAAGCTTTGCATCTTTTGAATGCTCCTTGATGCTTGCATTGCCAAAGGGGGGGGAATTTTTGAGTTCTCTGTAACAAGGGGTAAAATAACTCAGGGGGAGTTTTATCTTGCAAAGGGAAAGATTTGCCGAAGGGGCTTTTACTCTTTTGAAAAGGGGGAGGAAAATTCTTTTGTCAAATGACATGGTTTGGCTTGTTCTGAGTTTTATGGTCACTTGTGTGCTGAAATTTTTCAAATTTTCTTGAACTTGAATTTGGTTGTCAATGCACTCATCAAGGGGGAGATGCGAAACCAAGGGTTGGTTTCGGAGGTTGTTTCACCGAAGGGTTCGGTGGGTCTGTTTTGCTGCAGCTGTTGCAGCGGAGTGTGCCTGTCGGAGGGGTCCGACAGTACACAATGACTGGGTCATACCGAAGGTCTCGGTACTTTGGGTGGTACACCGGAGTGTGTATCGGAGGTTGTTTACCCGGAGAGGTCTCCGGGGTACTAGATACTCTTGTTTGTTTGTCTGTGGTGCGCATGTGACTTCGGAGGCGACGGACGGTTCGCAGCAAGGGAACTTGGGTCAAGCGGGAGGCTTGATGCCAGGCGAGCGGGGAGCTTGGTCACGAAGGCAGGCTGCGAAGGGGTCGAGGTCGGACCTCGGGTCGAGGTGCGCTAGACGAAGGCAGAGACTGCGGAGAATGGCTCCGGGTGAAGGTACCCTGAGACAAAGTCCTCGGAGGCGAGGCACTTCGAAGGGTACTCCGAATGGAGTGACTTTGGAGTATGGTGGACAAAGTCCTCAGCCATGAGGCAAGGTGTTCGAAGTGTGCTTCGGAGGGAGGCACTCGAAGGTATACCCAACGAAGGTCTCATAAGTCAAGGTGCATCGAAGGCACGGTCCGAGTGAGGTTCATCGAGGAGTGTGCTCAGGGAGAGACACTACGACGAAGGGATCATGGAATGCTTCATGCGGAGGCCTTGGACGAGGGAGTGACTTCGAAGGGTGGTACTCTGAAGGTGGGGCTTCGGAGTGAGGCTGACTTGAGGTATTTCGGCCATGCATGGCTTCGGTACATGGACTGTCGGAGTTCGAGATGGTAGAAGCTACGAAGCCGTGGTGGTCCACTCCGGAGGTGTTGGTGCGAAGGCCCAAGGGCTTTGACGGCTTTGGCTCAAAACCGTCTCTGTATCGAAGGCTGACTTCGGTGAAGCGAATGCCGTCAGGCTCAAGGCTTCTCACCAAAGCTACTGCACCCCATGCGTGCGAAGGGGGGCTTCAGAAGGCTCCAAAACTGCAAAGGCTGACCGTGTCTACTCTGCAAAAGCTTATGTTGTCTCCTCTACGAAGCTGACAAAAGAAGCCTCCAAATAAAGTAGACTACCAGCTGTACCCCCTGTTCTGATGAGACAAAATCAGTGTAAACCCTAGGGGTAAAGTAGTCTATTCACAGGGCTGAATAGTGCCTATAAATAGTGGAGGTTAGCCTAGGCCACAGTAACACTTTGAGCAGCCATTGTAGAACTCATGTACTAGCCGCCACACTCTTTGTATTCATCTTATGAGTTCATTTTGTGTTCCCTGTTCATGCAATGAAGTTTTGATTCTGTTCGTCTTTCACTGCTTGATCTTGTACTGTGTTGCATTGCATGCTTTGATTTCTCTGTGCACCATCTTCTTGTGGGTTTTCTGGAGAGGTGTGTGAGAAGTCTGTCTGGGTGAAGTGTGTTTTTCAGTGTCTGTTCGTTCTGTGTAAATTGGAGGATAGACCTCTCAGATTACTAGCGAAGCACTGTCTGTCTTGAATCGAAGCTCATTTTCTTCCCTTATCGAAGTCCTTGGGGAAGGGTGCTCAGCGTGCGTCTCAACCTCCAAAGTACGAAGCCTAGCACCAGTTGCTATCGCTGAGTATTTGGTCGAAGTCCTCAGAGGGAAGTTTACTCTTGCGAAGGGTCAAGTGCGAAGCCTGCTCGAAGGCATCCAGTGTGCGGAGCCTATACTGACTTAGCAGAGTTGAGTTTTTGGGTGTTGTGGGTGGAGCAAAGTCTTCTTGGCTTCGAACTTTTGCTCCTTGCGAAGCCTGATTTCGAAACTGTGAAATACCTCCGAACCAGAACTTCGAAGGGTGTGTTCGAAGCCTGTTCCGCAGAAGACAGAATTAAAACAGAAGGCTATTTTTAGTCTGAAATTTTAAAAGCTCTCATTCACCCCCCCCTCTGGTCGCCGTTTCCGGTCCAACATCCTTATCACTTATTGTTGATAGTCAAGTTGTATCCTCCTCCTACACATCAAGAGACAAAGCAACCATGTTTTTTAAACATTGAACCCTTCAGTGCACAATATCTTCAAACTGCTAACCAAACCAAAATCCAACTTCTCTCAGCAAACACAGTTTCCAAATTTGATTTGTTAAGAGCATACTTATTAATCACTCATCACTAATAAAACCAAGGCACATCTCAACCTTGTTTCTCAAATGGAGATCCATACAGAGGAAAATATTGTTTATTGATACAAATGGTGTACCTAACCTAGAGAACAGGGATAGAGGAAGAGGAAAAAATCAAAATGAAATACATAAAGAATAAAACCAAAATAAGAAGTCGAAGATAGAAGAGCCCTGATTCTAAATGAAGAAATGGAAACTCGAAAAGATCCACTAACAGTGTTTGTGCAATAACTGTGGTTGCAAATTATTATTCTCAAGGGGATAGAACAATTTAAGATCAACTCTCATGTGTTTCCTCCTGTTGCATTTGTTGATGTTGTGATGAGTTGATTCGTAAGTTTTCCTTTGCAGTGTCTGAGTAGTACATGCAAAAAGTTATCACACTACATTGAACCCACCCTACTCCTGTAGCTAGTACGGATCCAACAATAGAACCACTTCTTTTTCAGAGCATATGGTTTCTTCAATAGACGTCGCTCCTAGTATAGATGATGAAACTTTTTCATGAGCAGCAAATTGATGGTGCCATTTATTACTCCCTCTTGTAACTCAGTACTCTTCCTTGCATTAACAAGCCCTCAAATCAACCCAACTGCTCCACCCCACACATGAAAGTGCAGAGAAGTAGATGGTGTAGAGCAGCAAAGGTTTACAGGAATGTATGGCACTTTGCAATTTTTGCATACATGAGATGACACATCTGCTTGTAGAGAAATAGATAATGTAGTGTTAGTCAAGGGAACCAAGAGCCACTGGACCCTCTCCTCTTCTCTAAAAACACTGAGCATAAAACAGCTCATGTTAGTATTTGGAACAGGGAGCTTTTATTACCAAAGGAAATAAACAATATCTAAAATGCCACTGTGAAATTTCTATGTGCGAACAATTTTGGTGTATCCTTGATAAGACCTCTTTTTGGAATGCTTCAATTTTGAAATATTTTTAAAGAAATCAGTCCGAGTCCTATCAAGAAAAAATCATGTGTTCTAAAAAGACCTAATTATTAGTATATTTATGGTGCATTCTACTGAAAATATTAGAACCGATCTAATCATCGATTTAAAAGGATAATATTTAATAGATTACATTTTAAGTATAATCATTATAAGTGAATTTGTATTTATCAATGTCTCTGTCTCCCCTCAATACAATCATGCTCACCGTCTCCCCTCCAGCACGTGTATGTAAATTTGTAATTTTACTCCTCTATATCACTTATTTTTTAAATAATTTTATCGTTTATAATTAATTCTCGGAAACAAGAAGATGCAAGGATAAGATCTTGGTAGAATACACGCCAAAAGTTTTAGAGTAACATGACGATAGAAGCATATTGTATAGTTATAAGCCTCATCCCCATGCTAGCTATAAATACAAGTTTGCATTCATTTGTGCAAAGCCCCATCACCTGCAAATTAACTCATTAGCGAGCTGTGCCTTGCAGAAATGGCCATCCTGGCGCCCATGGCGGCAGCTGCAGCGCCACTAACAATGGCGTTCTTGCTGTTGCTGCTGATGGGAGTAATCTGCAGCGTCTCCCATGGCCAGATCGAGGTGGGTTTCTACTCCGACTCCTGCCCCGACGCCGAGGACATCGTCACCGGCGCCGTCCAGGACGCCGCCGCCTCCGACCCCACCATCCTCCCGGCGCTGCTGCGCCTCCAGTTCCACGACTGCTTCGTCAGGGTACATGACGTGTTTATGATACCGTGTTCGATCGAGCGCGGCGGCGACTGATGGTGTTTGTTCTGGCCGGCGCCGGTGATGCCGTGCGTGCAGGGATGCGACGCGTCGGTGCTGATCCGGAGCGCGCGGAACGACGCGGAGGTGAACAACAACAAGCACCAGGGGCTGCGCGGCCAGGCTGTCGTCGACGCGGCCAAAGCAGAGCTCGAGGACCAGTGCCCTGGCGTCGTCTCCTGCGCCGACATCATCGCCCTCGCCGCCCGCGACGCGGTCGCCATGGTAAGCGTCGAGACAGACATTGTGCGCCGAGACGTGGCACACGCTACGGCCTACGAGGTTGGTGTTTGATGCATGTCGCTGTGCCGTCAGACGGGCGGGCCGTCGTTCGACGTGCCGACTGGTCGGCGCGACGGGCTGGAGTCCAACCTCCGCGACGCTGACGTGCTGCCGGACGTCATCGACTCCATCGACGTGCTCCGTTCCAGGTTCGCCGCGAGCGGCCTCGACGACCGCGACCCTCGTCGTCCTCACAGGTACGCGCCAACTACCGGCATTGACACGGACACCATGATCAACACGTGATACATGGCTTCACTGACGCGACGGCGGCGCATGCAGCGGCGCACACGATCGGCACGACGGCATGCTTCTTCGTCAAGGACCGGCTGTACAACTACCGGCTGCCTAGCGGCGGCGTCGGGTCGGACCCGTCCATTACGCCGGCGTTTGTGACGGAGCTCAAGGCGCGGTGCGCCCCCGGCGACTTCAACACGCGCGTGGCGCTGGACCGCGGCAGCGAACGCGACTTCGACGACTCCATCCTCCGCAACATCCGGCAGGGCCTCGCCGTCATCGCCTCCGACGCGGCGCTCGACCGCAGCAATGCCACCCGTGCGCTCGTGACCGCCTACCTCGGCGCGGGGTCGTCCAGGTTCTCGCAGGACTTCGTCGACTCCATGGTCAAGATGGGAAGCATCGGCGCCCTCACCGGCGACGATGGCGAGATCAGGGACGTCTGCTCCGAGTTCAACAGCAACTGATCCATGGGGAGAGATAATGTACATTTCTTGAAAAAGATTGAATTAATTCGAGTAATTCAATAAATGATATACTCCATAAAGGAATAATTTCCCCTCTGTTCGTGTGTACTGAAAATCGGCATCACTTATTGTCTGAAATGTGTTACAAATCGCACAGTTTACTTAGAAATTCAGCTGAATTTGGACGAATAAAGCTCTAACTTTTGCTGATGAACACGCAGCAATGCAATGAAAGTACTCCGAAGTAATTCGTAGTGGCCGTGCAGATTGATGCGTTGAAGGATAATAATCTCGCATGATAGTGTGAGTTAATTCTGATTGTTGAGCTAGCTGATATAGTGATGCTGATGCATGTACCATACAGCATCAACGACTGCACAGCCAAGAACAGTTGAAAAGAAATCTTGATGTTCTCTGCTGTACATTAGATTATTATCTGTCGTTTTCACTACTTCCCTGTAGATCATTGTTAGATACGTCTTTCCTCCATGCCAGAAGAAATCCAACACTGTTCATAATATTTGCTGCTGTGCATAAGCTCCAAGGACAGTATTTGGGGGCATATACACAATGTTTTTTTATTCATGAAACCTATTAAATATTCCGTGTCACGCCAGAATAAAATTGACGGTGTGAGTAAATGGTTCGGTTTCGATAACAAAAATATTACGATATCTATTTTAAAAAGGTTTTAAAAAATATAAAAATGAGCAGAATTTAATAAGTATGCTTGTTGGCAATATACCTTGTAGATACTAAGAATATGCACTACCGTAGCAACGTACATTAGTGATGAGTCATAACGTACATTAGTTACGGGTATCTCCCGCATCACCTTTATCGCATTAGTAAAGCTCTATCATTAATGATAGATAAATATTTGTTACTAAAGGGTTCTGTTCACACAAAAATATGCCACTGCACTTTGACCGGTTCGACGATCCAAAAATGTGCGGATACTCAAGGATAAACCTAAGTGTAACAGTGGCAAGGGGTGGAATCGTCAGGTAATTAGATTGCACAGAAATAATCCAATTAGCCGAAATATATAGATAAAATAACCCAATAGGCCAAACGAAGCCCGATTGGTTCGAAGTGGACAGTGCAGAGGGTCACCGAAGGGAGGCCTTCGACGCCTGGTGCGAAGTATGCGCCGAAGGTAACCTTTGGCGTTTAGATCGATCTGGCCGAGGATAGGCTCCGAACAGATCGCGACACGAAATCACCTCCGGATGACAGGGTTTGGCGTGAAGCCTCTAGCGTAACGAGGTCTGATGCAAAGTGTTCTGGCGTGACTCTAGCGCGATGTAGCTCCGATGCGAACTGGCTCCGGCGCGCGAAGTCTGCCAAACCGACAACAACGTGACGGATCCGGCACGGACAAACGAAGCGAAGACTTGCCGTAGGGTGCCCCGGCAGCATCTGAAACTAGCTTCCTAGCTCCGGAAACTGCCCTCCTGGTGTCAGATTGAAGCGAAAATCTTTGGCGAAGGAGCCCCGAACGTAAATCCTATGGAAACACCAAGATCAAGTACCAATTCGGCCTGGAGACCAAATTACCAAGTGTAGCAGTAGGAAAACATATAGTACGAAGGGTAACAATCTGTTACGTAGATTAACGGATGGTTCACAGGCGAGCCAACAAGGTGATAGCAATATGTTACGTAGATTAACGGATGATTCACAGGCGAATCAACAAGGCTTACCACGGTTAAGACATGATGCACAGAGGGCTTTCAGCGCAAACCTACGAAGATGGACTAACCTAATGCGGAAAGTAGATGAAAAGGAAATGTATGATTCAAAACTAGGGTTTTTAAGTATTGATCTGTGGAGATTGATTTGAATCGGCCTCACCACTATATTTATAGGGGCTAGTCTTGACGCACTTGGCTACAACTCTACCTCTAATATGACACTATTACAAAGCGATATTGTAGCGGCGGGCAAAACCGACCTGTAGTGGTGGGTATCTAGTCCGCAACTGCTCTAACGCCACTGCTATCCCTAGTTAGCAGTGGCGGGCAGATGAGGTCAGCGCGCCCGCCACCACTATGTCAACAGCAGTAACGGGCGCGCTGACCTCATCTGCCCGTCACTGCTGTTATCAATAGCAGTGGCGGGCAGATGATGTCAGCGCGCCCACCACCACTTTGTCAACAGCACTAACGGGCGCGCTAACCTCATCTGCCCGCCACTGCTGTGTATAACCCATAACACAGAATGCTGTGATCCATAATTCACAGTCCCACAAACCAAAACACAGAAATTATATGCTTCACACAGCCATCCACATACACAGCAGCAAAACATCCACATATCTAGATACACATCCACAACAACAACACATCAACACAACAACCATCCATCTCATCAATTTACAAAAATTTACAAAGTTTACATTATATGCTTCACACAGCCATCTACATACACAGCAACAACAACAACACATCTCATCAATTTACAAATTTACATTTCATCACACATCAAGTCTAAAAAGTTTACATCTATCAAAATTTCAAAATTAACCATTGTTTCACAAATACATGCTCATGCGGTTTATGTTTTCTTGGAAGGCCAACTCATATCTTGGTTTGCCTTTTCATTCTTCTGGCCCAATCATACAGAGTTGGATGCTTGGCCACTTCACTCTCAGGATCGAACAATGCTCCAAGCTCATGAAGAATCTCATGCATCGTGAAGCGGCACATCCTTGATACGATTTCGTACATTTGTGATTCTGAGAGTTGGCTCTTCTAGGCAACGGTTGATGGACCTGACGCCTGCATACGTAACATATAAGTACATACGCTGCAAGTTATATTAGATTAACACACAAGAAATCAACTTACTTCTTTAGTATCCTCAGATACTGTCCGCCCAAACTTTCCTAAGTTATTGCTCATGAAATCACAAGTATAATAGCCGCAATGCATGGAACCAAGAGATTGTTTGTGACACTTCAAAATAGACAAAGTTAGAACGATATATAGTTTGGCTTTATCAATTGAATTAAGAAATTTAAAAATATAATATTACCGGATAGTTGGTTCTGATAAGCATATCTTTCGGCCTCTGTGGATCATGTGGGCCACCTAACTTTTCCACGTAGTATTTGTATGCACTCTGAATAACATTTAATATATCTTGATATTCTTTTTTGGGTTTGTCGAGCGAGTCGAGCACATAAACCCTTGAGCTCTTTGGGTATATCAGAAGTGCAATCCAATGATCACTATCGAAAGAAGTAATATATGATTATGTTAGTTTCATAATCGATAAAACGTGATTAAGTGGATATAGTGGGTATACTTACTTAAAGTTATATGCCCCACTTATCATTTCTCTGTTCTTTCATTGATCCATGCACCGCGCAATATACAACGCGGCACAACTCCTTTTGTTCTTCTTAAGTGCGTCTTCGTCTTTATTGAACATCTTTCTTTGAAATTTTTTCTTACCCGCAGTCCAGTACTTGCTATCGTTCTGGTTTAGTGTCGGGTTCAGCGCACTTTGGCTTATTAATGACGGGTTCAAGTACCCATACATATTAGACGCATCATAGCATGAATTACAACTGCATATGTTATGAAACAATAGTCAATATAAGACATTATTTATTTTTGCTTTGTATTGACAAAGTATAAAATACTTACATGCACCAGAGCATCATGCTTGTGATGTCGGTTCACTGCAGACGAAACATACGATGGAAGTCGTCGAAAAATAGTGCAAGCTTAAACTCTGGGCAGTTGAATATTTCTTGTGGAACCTTCAGTTCTATTTGTGTTACTCCTAACGAAGACGCTTTGAGGTACCAGTCATGAAATGTTTTCATCATCCAAGGCATACTCTTAAGTACTCCTTGGGGTAATAATGGTTTGTCTGGTTCGTATTCGATATAATCCTCGTCTCCGTAGGTCCATTTATCAACAGAAAGTGAGCCCGCATGCTTTTGTACTGGAGCCTTTATGGGAGCCGCTTCGGGCGTAGAACATGTTTGCCCCATAGTAGTAAAAAATTTATGCATCTCAGATTTCGGCACAAAACACTGCCCAGCTTGAACAGTTATCTTGTGGATTGCTGGCTTTGGGCATGCATCTTGTTTTCCAGGCTCGACAACTAGCACTGGCACTTTTGTTATGGGCTTGGCCACCGGCACTTGAGGCTAAGCCAGAACTGGCACTTGAGGCTCAGTTGGAACTGACACTGGCATTTGATTTGGCTCTGGCACATTTGTGTTGGGCTCATCAGTGGGCTCAAGCACTGGCACTGGCTTTGTCACTTGAGGATCAGAAGTCACTTTCAATTCTATCACTGCTGCCACTTTATCAGGCACTGGCTCTTCCTCTGCCTCTTCCTCTATCTCACGCTCATCAACAGGTGATAAAGATCCTATATTTTGCACATCCTGAGATGAAAGATATGTGGGGGATCGTGATGAGACAATAGGCGATTTACTCTGAGAACTTGTCTGCAGTAATTTGATATCTCGGCTCGCCCATAGGACAAAGTTATTCAGAGCATCTCCGATTGTCTCAATCCCCTCATCAGGCATTGGAAGATCCAAGGGGTCATTAATAAATCTGTCGTTGGTGATCTCATTGACCTGAACCTTGGTATAGTCAGCAGGAATAGGCCGATTGTGAAATAAATCCCAAGGCATAGCAATGCCTCGTGCAGCCTCTTGGGAATGCCCTTTGCGCCCTATCGGTACATGCAGTCTGCATGGTGTGTCCTCTTTAATATAATTTACAGGAAATTTGTCTTGTACTGAGCCAACACTGCTTGGTACGTCGAGTCGTACCTCTGGCACAATTATTTGTCTCGCTGCAGCCTGCATTATGTTTGGATTCTCGTTAATAAATTCAAAAAAGTGTCGCTCCCACTCTGCACGGCGCTCTGCGGTTTCGTCTGTGCATGCTTGACCTTCTTATATGTGGCACCCTCCTTTTTCTTGAAAGTATTTTTCCAGGGTGCTATAGAAGAGACACCTCGGGTGCGCCCTCGATGTTCCTCGTTTCTGAGAGCAGATGTAAGCTAGTCATTACATCCCTCGGGCTTGAACTTTCCAGTCTTCTCCAACTCAGCGATTTCCTGTGCTTTCTGGAATACTTAACTAGTCCGTGAGTCGGAGAGCATATATTGGCCCTCAGGGTGTTTTTTTAGCTCGACCTAGGAGCCATCTCTTAGTGCGCTGATCAGCACCTAAAAACTGTTCAGGTAACCCAGCCGCACGGTCCTCCTCCTCCTTTCTACTCCACTCATCCTCCTTGGCCTTATATCCACCTGGCCCAAGTTTATGTGGGAACTTATTCATCTTATTAAGTTCTTTGAACATGATGCTCTCTTATTTGGCTTCTTCCGAGCAATACTGCATTTTGAATTCGCTCCATTCATTTGGCGTTATAAAGCTGTAGTCGTTGAGTGGTGACTCATCTTTCTGAAGGTATTGTGTGTTCAGTTTAGTCCTAAATGTACGGAGAGCCTTCCCGATAGTCTTCAATGTGGCAGCTTTAGCGTCTTCTAAGTGGTCTTCCGGGAATTTATAATGCGCTTTTATATGCTGCCACAATTCGTTCTTTGTAGCTTCAGGGACAGTCTTCCAATTTTTCCAAACTATCTTACATCGCTCCCTAGCGAGACATCCATAGTCGTTACGCCACTTCGCTGTGATTTCTTTTGGCTTCTTTGGAGCCCCATCAACATGCACTTCTTTAACCTCATAGATAGCTGTATGCAGCTTGTTTTTCTCCCGTTTCCCTCTCCTCTTCGCATTTGCAGAGGATGTTGTGGCAGCGGGTTCAACATCTATTCGCTCAACTGACTCAATAGCTGGGACAATAGTTGTTCTTTTCTTGACTTGGAATAATCGACGTTTGCTTCCTCGCTTTGGACGATCCTACGATGATATACAATGTGAGCTTCAAGAATGTAATCCTCGGTTAGAAGCTGCTCTGACTTGTTACTAATGTAATAATTACCTCCGCTTGAGCTTCAGGAATGTAATCCTCATCGACGTCTTCTCTCGTTCTCTTCTTCCTAGGCTCCATTGGATGTTCATTCTCCGGAGAGTGGTACGAAGATTCGCTATCGGAGGATCCTTCAGATGAACCCTCTTTATTTGTTTTTGCGGGAGACTCGTAGATGAGCTCCTCGATGGAACGTCCTTCTTCCGCCATAAATAAACTATTCATAGTTAAGAGGCTAATGTATCAGAATTTTGGTTATGCAAAAAAGGTCTGATGTCATATTTTCATAGTTAAGATGCTATTACTTCCGAAGCCACTATACTAATCCTAAAGTTAGGATATTGTGTTGTTCTCTCTCTAGTGTTGTTGAGGCTTAGCATATTTTGTGTTGTTTTTCAAAATGTTCATGGCTGCCATGGAACCATGTGCACATCCATTCCCTGTCAGCAACACGAGAAAGAAGAAGCTATTGACGGGAATGGATGTGTCACATGGCTTGATGACATACATGAGATAACTCATTAACAATTTGCATCATAGGCCTCTAAAAGGAATTGCAGAATCTAATATTGGTCTTCAGCTGGATGAACTTGAGGATTAGTATAGTAGCCTTAGAAGTAATAACAGTAGTAAACTGATCACAGTGTTGTTGAGGCCTCAGCATATTTTGTGTTATTTTTCAAAATGTTCATGGCTGCCATGGAACCATGAGCACATCCATTCCCTGTCAGCAACACGAGAAAGAAGAAGCTGTTGACGGGAATGGATGTGTCTCATGGATTGATGACATACATGAGATAACTCAATAACAATTTGCATCATAGGCCTCTAAAAGGAACTGCAGGAATCTAATGTTGGCCTTCAGCCGGATGAACTTGAGGATTAGTATAGTAGCCTTAGAAGTAATAACAGTAGTAAACTGATCACAGTGTTGTTGAGGCCTCAGCATATTTTGTGTTGTTTTTCAAAATGTTCATGGCTGCCATGGAACCGTGTGCACATCCATTCCCTGTCAGCAACACGAGAAAGAAGAAGTTGTTGACGGGAATGGATGTGTCGCACGGCTTGATGACATACATGAGATAACTCAATAACAATTTGCATCATATGCCTCTAAAAGGAATTGCAGAATCTAATGTTGGCCTTCAGCTGGATGAACTTGAGGATTAGTATATAGTAGCCTTAGAAATAATAGCAGTAGTAAACTGATCACAGTGTTGTGTAGGCCTCAGCATATTTTGTGTTTTTTTCAAAATGTTCATGGATGCCATGGAACCGTGTGCACATCCATTCCCTGTCAGCAACACGAGAAAGAAGAAGCTGTTGACGGAAATGGACGTGTCACACGGCTTGATGACATACATGAGATAACTCAATAACAATTTGCATCATAGGCCTCTAAAAGGAATTGTAGAATCTAATGTTGGTCTTCAACCGGATGCATGAACTTGAGGATTAGTATATAGTAGCCTTAGAAATAATAGCAGTAGTAAATTGATCACAGTGTTGTTGAGGCCTCAGCATATTTTGTGTTGTTTTCAAATATGTTCATGGCTGCCATGGAACCATGAGCACATCCATTCCCTGTCAGCAACACGAGAAAGAAGAAGTTGTTGACAGGAATGGATGTGTCCCACGGCTTGATGACATACATGAGATAACTCAATTACTATTTGCATCATAGGCCTCTAAAAGTTGTTCTAAAAAAGTGGTAATGTGGTATGCAATATTTCTCATGGCATAACTTAGATATAGAAGACTTCACCCAAAATTAGACTAATATATATTGGGTGAATGGTACATTTCCATTAATCAATGCCAAAATAGGTGTAACAAAGTAGTATACAGTGGTTTTACAAATGATAACTATCCACAAATGTAAGAGCATCTCCATTGTATATAAATTGATTAAATATAGCTCCATTTGAATAGCAATTCACATTTAGAAAGTACAATGGAGATGCTCTAAGGACAATAAACCCTAGAAACCTAACTTAGCTTGTGTTGGCCTACCTCTCTCAAGAATACACTCAAGAACATAAGAACACTCACACTCAACTAACAACAAGAATATGAATAAAAAACATCAATTTATTTCATACATCAATAGTTCACAAGCATTTTATCAAATGCTTGTCATGCACAAATATCTTACATATATTTCATCAAGCACATCATGTAAAAGCTCATTTTAAAACTCACAATTCAATTCAAGCACATCATGTAAAAGCACATCATCTTACATATATTACATAAGGCATTGACATTTTATCAAACAAGTGAAGAGCATGAATGAAACTGCTTATCTAATTACCTGTCGGCAACGAGCCAGGCTCTGGTGGCGGCGGCGGTCTCTGGTGCGGCGACGGGATGGCGCACGGTGAAGGGCTCTAGGGGTGGTGGCGGGCTCCAACGGTGGCTACGGGCCGGCTCCGATGACGTTGCCGGGAAACGGTTGCGGCGGTGGTCTCTGGGGCTTTGGGGGCGGTGGCAGGCTCCGACGGTGGTGATGGGCAGGCTCCGGTGATGGCGTCGGAAAACGGTGGCGACGGCGGTCTCCGGTGGTGGCGGTGGTCTCCGGGGCGACGACGGGGACGACGCACGGTGAAGGGCTCTAGGGGCGGTGGCAGGTTCCGACGGTGGCGACGGGCCAACTCCGGTGACGGCGTCAGGAAACGGTTGCGGCGATGGTCTCCGAGGGTAGCTGTGGTCTCCGAGGTTGGCGGCGGTCTCCGGTGGCGGCGACAGTCTCCGAGGGGGACGGTGGGAGTTTGATTTGCAAATGAACTAGGGTTTAGTCTGGGCGGGAGCCAAAAACTATATATTACTAGTATAGTAGTGGCGGGCACACGCTGATGTCAGCATGCCCGCCACTGATATTTATCGTAGTAATGGCGGGCAAAGACATAGTAGTGGCGGGCCGCTGACGTCACCGACCGCCACTACTAGGGTTTAGTCTGGGCAGGTGGAAAAAAGTATAGTAGTGGCGGGCATACGCTGACGTCAGCATGCCCGCCACTAATATTTCTCGTAGTAGTGGCGGGCCGCTGACGTCACCGACCACCACTACTAATATGGTTAGTAGGGATTATCAAGCATACACTGCACACAATATCGTGAAAGACTTTGTAGCGCAGTGGTGCAGGGTGTGCTTTGGTGCCATGCGGTTTGAGGTTCGAACCTTGCTGCCGGCAGGCGGTTTGAGGTTCGAACCTTGCTGCTGGCGCCAAAACAACATTTTTTCTGTTTTGTACTTTTTTAATTTTCAGCCCTTTTTATTGATGTTTAAATCCTCGTTTGAACTTGATTTTTTTAACAATTAAAATACGTCATAACTTATCAAATTTCAAAAGTTGGTATTTTATTAAGAAACCTGAGATTCTCTCCGGGGATGCATTAGGCCATTAGGGTTTAGAGATGAAATGACTGAGGTTTGAAAGCAAAATCTATAGTTGATTCTTCCTTTGAAATTGAAACTTTTTGTACAATAAAAATACAACACCAATATTTTAATTGCAAAAATTGGTATTTTTCTTCCTCAGTTTACTGTTTTTATTTCATTAAGTGTGTTTTTATGATCAAAGTCAAAATAAGTTCAATTTGAACTACAAGACATGAAATAATTCACCAAAATTTATAGAAAAAACATATTCATGTTTTGACTCTATAATTAGTTATTATCCAGTAAATTTAAAACCATCATAAAAATGTAGGTTTCCACAACACTCGATCGACAACTTGTATTTTTATAGTTTTTTAATCCTCAAAAAATAAAATAAAGTCTAAAAAAGATGAGACTTGTCATGTTGTTATGATATGATCGATCCATAGATGTTGTCATAAAAAATAAAATTGTTTTGATAAAATAATCATGTAGGGCGTAAAGAAACCTATGATTCTCCGAGGATGAATTAGGGTTTAGAGATGAAATGATTCAGGTTTGAAAGCAAAACCTATAGTTGATTCTTCCTTTGAACTTGAAACTTTTTGTACAATAAAAATACAACACCAATATTCTAATTGCAAAAATTGGTATTTTTCATTAACAGAAATTTGTATTTAAATGCAAAAAAGTCCACGTAGAGGTAGGGATTATCTATCATACACTGCACACATTGCCGAGAAATACTTTGTAGCGCAGTGGTGCGGGGGGTGCTTTGGTGGCATGCGGTTTGAGGTTCGAACCTTGCTGCCGACAGGCGGTTGGAGGTTCGAACCTTGCTGCTGGCGCCAATTCAACATTTTTTTCTGTTTTGTACTTTTTTAAATTTTCAGCACTTTTTTATTGATGTTTAAATCCTCGTTGAACTTTTTTTAACAATAAAAATACATCATAACTTATCAAATTTAAAAAGTTGGTATTTTTCTGCCTCAGTGTACGTCACTCGACTTAGTGGTGGCGGGCTGATGACATCATGCGACCGCCACTACTAAAAGGATTAGCAGTGGCGGGTTGTTGACGTCAGCATGCCCGTCACTACTAATATGGGTAGTAGGGATTATCTAGCATACGCTGCCTACAATGTCGAGAAACACTTCGTAGCGCAGTGGTGCGGGGGCTCACTTGGTGAGGAGCCATGCTGAATAGCGTGGGCCTCATGGCTCTAGAAGTGATGAGTCATTGTCAACGATAGTCAACAAGGACTGAAGAAGAAAGGAGATCTGCTGTTTCATGGGCCGCGTGTGACTCAGGTACACGGGCAGCGAGCGACTGTCGGGCAGAGGAGGCTGCGAAGTCGGGCTGGCCCAATCCGGGTGCATGGGCCAGAAGCAGTAGAAGACCCACTAGGCTGTTGACCAGGACTGACTCAGGTACACGGGCGGTGAGCGATTGCCGGGCTGAGAGAGCTGCGGAGTCGGGCCGGCCCAATCCGGGTACCTGGTGCAAAGCTGGTGGAGGCTTTGTCAGTTTCGGCGTAAAACTGACAACCGTTGATTCTGTATCCGACTGTCCAGAAGAGTAGCTTCCGGATATGTCATCTGTTACTCTAGGCCCACAGTCAGTCAGTTGTGTCTGTAAAAATACCTAAGGGCAGTAGAGTCTTTTTCTGTATTTTTGAGTCTGTAAAACCCTAAGGGGCTGGTAGAATATTCCTAGTATTGGGCTGCCTATAAATAGCACCCCAATCCCTAGGGTTTGGACTACCCCTTTGTGCTGAAATCAAATCCATCTTTTGGGTTACTTTGTCTCCTCTCTCCTGTGTGCGCCGCCAGGGCTTTCCTCTCCCTGTTCTTGCATTCTTTTGGCTCAAATCTTTTGGATGCATTTAGTCTTTGAACTCTGGTGAATTTATTGCTCGCGTTTTGGTTGGTTTGGGGAGTTATTGCTTTCCTACGGGCTGTTGAATTTATTCTTGAAGAGAAGCTTCTTCGGCTGGGTGTGTTCTTCACGGTGGTAGTACTAGTTCTTGCTGTTGCAAGTAGTACTGCTCTACTGTAGCTACAGTGTTCGGCTGCAGCTTTTCACCTTCTATCGCCCAGCTTTTTGATCGAAGCTGACAGTCACTTTTGCCTTTTCCTGGAGTGTCTGGCGAAGCTCGGTTCCGTGCGAAGCCCCTCAACTCTGTGAGTCAGGCTCCGATCGAACCTCTTTAAAGGCTTTGCTCAGACTTCGAACGTCGGTTTTTGAGTCTGAGTTGCTAGATTCGAAGTTCTTCCTGTATGGACAGCATTGCATACTTCGAACTAGCATACTCCGAATCTATTTGTTCGAAGTGCACACTTCATTAGGCTTCGAAGTTGGGTTCGAAGTTTGTTCTGATAGACTTCGCTTGGATTTATTTATGACGTGTTTGCCTTTGATTCTCCTCCCGAGGTTTTCCCTATTCGAAGATAGAGTGTAGGCTTCGGACTTGTTTCTCTGTCACGTGACAGACTTCGCTCATACGTTCGAAGGTTGTCTGTTTGTAAGTTCGAAGCTTTGTGTTCGAAGTTTCTTCTTCGAAGGTTTAGCTTCGAGGCTTTCGGTTCGAAGTACTTACGAAGTCCTGTCTTCGAAGTGCATACTTCGAAGCAGGCTCCGGCACTGTTGTACTTCGCTCCGAAGCTCGTGAGTCGAAGCTGTGTGCGAAGACTTGTCTTCGAAGTGCATACTTCGAACCAAGCTCCGGCGCTGCTTTACTTCGCTCCGAAGCACACTCCGCTTTTTCTACTTCGAACTAGGCTAGTCAGCGACACCTTCGGCATTTCGGACAGACTCCGTCACCAACCTCCGAAGCGGACTTCGACGTGCGAAGGGGGCTTCGACAAGTCCCGAACAGGAGACAACTTTGGACAGTAACTTCTCATTTCACTTTATACATACTTAGATCATTTCATTGAGAAGTTTAGGCATGTTATAATTAGTTCATCTTCCTAGATTGCACTACTTTAGTTTTACACTGTTTATCATCAGATGCTTCTAGGTTAGAAACCTTTAGACTTAGGCCTTCTATTTATTTTCTGCTGTGTAATATTTCTGAGGTGCGTTGGGTATTGGGAACAGGCCATTGATTCGAAAGAATTTTTAAGGCGCCCATTCACCCCCCCTCTGGTCGCTACTTTCGGTCCTACAAGTGGTATCAGAGCGAGGTTAGGTTTTTTCCATACTTTAACCGGTTCTAAATCCCAGTAGTGACTATGACGTCTCCAGGCAAGGTCCCGTCCTTGGAAGCCTATGGCTATAATTATTGGAAGACTCGCATGCGAGCCTATCTCATGAGCCAGGGTTCGGACATATGGGACATTTGCGTTCACACCACATTTGTCATTCTGCCAGTTACTGAGCAAGGTACCGCTGGTATCATTGCTCAGCATCTGAGCAACAGTAAGGCTGTGAACATTTTATTTTCTGGCTTAGGTCCCACTGAATTTGAGCGAGTGAGTCATCTCTCCACTGCGAGAGAGATCTGGGCTACCCTCAAGGCACACCATGAGGGAACAGCACAGGTCAAGGCTCGGCTCTATCAGACCTACCGGCGTGAATATGAGAATTTCACACAGAAGCCGGGTGAATCTGTTGAAGCCTTGTTTGGTCGCTTTCAGTCGATCATTAACAAGCTTCGGGACAACAAGGCTGAGGGTTCTCAGTTAGTCTCAGATCATGAGCAGGCGCTCAAGGTTCTTCATACCTTGGACCCAAAGATCTGGGAGATCAAGGTATCATCTATCGTTGAGAGTACTTCATACGATACCTTGACCATTTCTGAGCTTTTTAGCAAGTTAAAGGCCACTGAGGTAGATATCCAGTTGAGATCAAGTCTCACTGGTTCTGGATCAAAATCCCTGGCCCTTGCTGCACCTTCAGTTGATCCCTCTGCTGTGAGCTGTGCTGGGTTCTCTTTGATGTCTATCACTGAGGACCAGCTTGAGTTGTTGGGAGATGATGATCTGTGTCTATTTAACAATCGGGTGCGTCGTGTCTACGATAAAAGAATGTTCAAAAGACACGGCACAAAATCCGGATGCTTTGAATGTGGTGATCCAGGACACTTTATCGCCGACTGCCCCAAGCGCAGTGGATTCAAGAAGGGCACCGGCAGCAGCTTCCACGACTCCGGCAAGCATGAGAGCCCCTCCTTCAACAAGGGCAAGCCGAAGACCCGGTTCTTCAAGAAGGCCCTGAAGGACTACCGGCGAGAGAACAAGAAGCGCGACAAGGCCTTCTTCGCCGAGATGGAGAAGAGCTACTCCAAGAGATCCACGTCTTCTTCCTCTTCATCGAGCTCAAGTGATGAGGAGATCACCATCAAGAAGGGGAAGGACAAGGATGATCCGGCGGGCCTCTGCTTCATGGCCTTCGGAGACAAGCCGAAGAGCCGCTCACACCAGCGCCGAAGATCCCGCAAGAGCTTCTGTTCCATGGCTCTTGGGGATAGAGAAGAAAAGAGCTCCTCCGACGACTCCAACGACGACGATAGCAAGGTATCGTCTTATGAGCGTGAAATTGTAGATTTACTTGAGAGCAATCGTCAGGAGTTGAAGTATCGGGAGAAACTGCTTAGGGGGGCTAAGAAAAGGATAGACGAGTTAGAGAGTGAGCTTGCCGTGGCCAACGGTAGGATTGAGAGTCTATCCTCTTCCCCTTGCTTGGGTGATAGCAGTGAGTGCCCGAAGTGTGAGGTGCTTCTGTGTGACCTGTCGACTTTGAAGTCCAGGTACACAGAAAGGGTTGATGAGAGAGACGCATTGGCCACTGAGCTTGAAAGCGCTCAGCAGGAGCTGAAAGATGCTCACGCCACTGTCGTCGCACCCTGTGTTGATTGCCCATCTCATCTAGCTGCCTTAGCTGAGCTGAAATCCAAGGGTAATGAACATTTGGGTGATTTAGAGAGGTTGAGAGCTGAGCTTGCGCAGACTAGGCTAGAGCTTGAGACATTGTCAGTTCTACCCACTATCTGTGAGAACTGCCTGTCTCTTAGAATGGAGCTAATTAAGCTAAAAGCCGGGAAGTCTGTCCAAGTAGAGAATGAGTGTGAGACCTGCTTGTCTCAGGTGGAGGTTCTAGCTTCCTTGAGAGAGGAGCTAGCAGATTCTCAGAATGAGAACTTTTACCTCCGTTCTATCCTGAGTTGGATCAGTGCCAGAGAGCCCCAGCTTGGCATGATGATCCAGCAGTTCAAGAGGAAGGATGGTTTTGGAGTAGGTTACACCTACACCAAGGCTGACTTTGAGAGTGCCCTCAGCCGGCCAGTGGAGTGGAGTAAAATGACTCCAGAGCAGAGGTATCCCAAGACTCACTCCACTGAGACCTCTCAGGCTTGTCAGCCCAAGGATGGAGTGATCCATGAACCACCCAAAGCTCCACCCAAGAAGCCTATCTGGGTCCCTAAGCCCAAACACCTCCACTCTTCTCTAGACTCTCTTCCTGGACCCTCTCAGCCCAAGAAGACCACACCAAACACTACCAAGCCCAAGAACCCCAAGCCTCAACCACATCCCAAGAAGCCTACCTATCATTGTGAGTATTGTCAGAGAGACGGGCATCTTGCGGAGTTTTGCTTCAGGAGGAAGCGGGTTGAGAGAGCAGAGAGGGCTCGTAGTGATCAGGTGCAGTTCTACCAGCAGGGTGGTAGACTGCAGGTTCCTCGGCGTGGGGAGAGGCTGGAGGCCAGGCCGCGTCGTGATGGTGGTGGTAGAGGAGACGGCTTTCTTGCCCGTGCTCCAGGTGGTGGTGTTCGTTCCGGCAGAGTTCCGGACCGTGTTGGCTACGGTTCTGGACCTCGTGGCCGCAGAGTTAGGAAGAACCGTGGACCGCGCTTTGAGCCGCGTTTTGGTCCAAACTCTTTTGATGGTTTTCGCTTTCCATCTTTTAAGCAGATGGCTCGACACTGGTTTAGCTCTTTTGCTAAACCTGGTGCCGGACCATTTGCTCCCACTTACAGACATTGATTGTGCAGGACCGGGGACTGGAGGATGTTTGGATCATGGACTCAGGATGCTCTCGCCACATGACGGGACATCGCAGATGGTTCTCCAGTCTCATTCCCCCGAGCTCCAAAGAATATATCACGTTCGGGAACAGCGGTCAAGGGAAAGTAAGTGGCATAGGCTCAATCAGCATCTCAGACCATTTCTCTTTAAAGAATGTTGCTTTGGTTAAAAATCTGAACTTTAATTTAATCTCTGTTTCGCAACTTCTTGAGGATGGTTTGGAAGTGCGTTTTAAGAAGGGCAATTCTTCTGTGGTTGATTCTAGAGGGTCTTTGGTTTGTCAGATTTTACCCTTCGGTAAAGTTTTTCGAATTGACTTCTCTAGTTCTTTTGGCCCTTCTCGCTGTTTGATTGCTGGATCTTCTTCTGAGCTCTGGAAGTGGCATAGGAGGTTAGGTCATTTGAGTTTTGATCTGCTAGTCAGGTTAAGCTCTATGGACCTCATCCGAGGATTGCCCAAGCTTAAAATGGAGAAGGATCTAGTTTGTCATCCCTGTCGTCATGGGAAAATGGTTGCCGCTTCTCACTCACCTGTGACTCAGGTGATGACTACGTATCCAGGCGAGCTTTTACATTTGGACACTGTAGGTCCAGCTCGGGTACGCTCAGTCGGTGGGAAGTGGTATGCACTTGTGATTGTTGACGATTTTTCTCGTTTCTCGTGGGTTTTCTTTTTGGAGTCTAAGGATGAAACTTTTCAATTTGTCCATGACCTGATTTTGAAGCTGAAGAATGAGAACAATGGTCGGATGCGAGCAATTCGCTCTGACAACGGCTCTGAGTTCAAGAACTCTCAGTTCGTCAGCTTCTGTGGTGATCAGGGTCTGGACCATCAGTTTTCTTCTCCTTATACTCCCCCACAGAACGGCGTTGTGGAACGAAAGAACCGCACGCTAGTTGAGATGGCCAGGACGATGCTCGATGAGCACAGGACTCCTAGGCGTTTTTGGGCTGAAGCCATGAACACGGCTTGCTATCTGGCCAACCGCATTTTTCTTCGAGCTTACATTGGTAAGACATCATATGAGTTGCGGTTTGGCAGACAGCCCAAGGTTAGCCACTTGCGAGCGTTTGGCTGCAAGTGCTTTGTGCTCAAGAAGGGAGGGCATTTGGACAAGTTTGAGTCTCGTTGCTGGGATGGTATTTTTCTTGGTTATGCATTGCATTCTCGAGGCTTCCGTGTTTGGAACCTCGAATCCCAGCTGCTTGTCGAGACGTGTGAGGTTTCTTTTGATGAGTCCTTGCCTTCTTTGACTCCTTCTTTTGAGCTTTCTGGTGATGATGAGCTCGGAGAGTCCATCTTCGAGGAAGATGAGGATACTCCAGCTGCTGTTGAGGGCGGGCCTTCTGCATCCCCCGCAGAGCCCACACCCTCTGTGACTTCGACTGATGATGAAGGCGGGCCTCTGATCACTTCTTCCACGTCGATCGAGCCCCTTCAGTCGAGTCCAGAGGTGCCAGCTGCTGACTCCGGTGAGGTGACTTCAGATCACCAGGGAACCCGAGCAGTTCAGCGTGATCCACCCCTCAGAGCTCATCATTGGTGATTTGACTGAGAGGACTTTGCGTTCTTCTGCCTCTCTCGCTGTGTTTGCTGAATCTGCATTTGTTGCATTTTTTGAGCCCAGAGACATTTCTCATGCTCTTTCTGATTCTAATTGGATTAATGCTATGCAAGAAGAGCTTGAGAATTTTGTCCGCAATCGGGTTTGGACACTAGTTGAGCCGCCACCAGGATGCAACCCCATAGGCACCAAGTGGGTATTCAAGAACAAACAAGGTGAAGATGGGGTTGTGGTGCGCAACAAGGCTCGACTAGTTGCCCAGGGTTATTGCCAGAAGGAAGGTATTGACTTCGAAGAAACCTTCGCTCCTGTTGCCCGTCTTGAGTCCATTCGTATTCTTCTAGCTTTTGCCATTTCGAAGGGTTTCAAGCTTTTTCAAATGGACGTTAAGAGTGCTTTTCTGAACGGGTTCATAGAGGAGGAGTTTATGTTAGGCAACCCCCGGCTTTGAGAACCCTAAGTTTCCTCGACATGTTTTTAAGTTGCATAAGGCTTTATACGGGTTGAAGCAAGCCCCCAGGGCTTGGTATGACCGGTTAAAGCAGTTTTTGTTGGGGAAGGGCTTTGTGATGGGTTCTGTGGACAAAACTCTTTTCTTGCTCAGAATGCTTCAGATTTTTAGTTGCCCAGATTTACGTGGACGATATTATCTTTGGCGGTACTACTGATTCTCTTGTGTCCAAGTTTTCTGAGCAGATGCACAGTGAGTTTGAGATGAGCCTCATGGGTGAGCTCAAGTACTTTTTAGGGCTCCAGATCAAGCAGACCAAGGACGGCACCTTCATCCACCAAGGTAAGTATACTCGTGACATGCTTAAGAAATTTGACTTTGGTGGTGAATTGAAGCCGCAGATGACACCGATGGGTACTTCTGGGGGTCTGGACAAGGACGAGAGCGGTGTCAAGGTCAATGAAGGGAATTTCGAGGGATGATTGGTTCGCTGTTGTACTTAACGGCAACAAGACCAGACATTCAATTCGCCGTGGGACTTTGCGCGCGTTTTCAGTCTTCACCACGCGCGTCTCACCGGCAGGCTGTCAAGCGCATTTTCAGGTATCTCACCTATGCGCCTGATCTTGGTCTTTATTATTCAGCATCATCATCTCTTGATTTATCTGGCTTTTCGGACGCTGACTTTGGTGGGTGCCGGTTGGATCGCAAGTCGACTTCCGGTACTTGCCAGTTTCTTGGTTCTTCCCTTGTATCTTGGTCTTCTCGAAAGCAATCTGGAGTTGCTCTTTCGACCACAGAGGCTGAGTACGTAGCTGCTGCTAGCTGCTGCTCACAGATGGTTTGGATGATTTCCACCCTTCGAGACTTTGGGTTGCTCTTTCCTACCAGGAGTTCCATTGTTTTGCGACAGCACTAGTGCTATTAGTGTAGGGAAAAACCCATGTCTCCATTCAAAAACCAAACATATTGATGTGCGCTTTCACTTTTGCGGGATCAATATGAGAAAGGTGTCATTGACCTTGTTCATGTTGATACCCATCATCAGTTGGCTGACATTTT
Source organism: Zizania palustris (assembly GCA_019279435.1). NCBI lineage: Eukaryota > Viridiplantae > Streptophyta > Magnoliopsida > Poales > Poaceae > Zizania > Zizania palustris. The sequence continues at coordinate 85,434,443 of JAAALK010000289.1, forward strand.
CACCAAACCCCTAGATCAGTCTACTTTGAGCGTTTACGAGGGGATTTGGGTGTTGTGTATCCTTTCTAGGATATTTTGCGTCAGTTTTTCTTTCTTCTTTACTCTTTTCTTGAGTCTTTTTGTGTGTGTTCATATCATACATATTCACATATCACACTTTT